>JAQFXM010001957.1:0-27905 GCA_034693345.1 Entomobrya multifasciata
TCACTTATCACTGTCATTTGTCGCAATATTATCATCGCAGCGGCGTCATTATGGTCGCTATTACAGCGGGATTTTTTTACTGCAAAATTGCTTAAATCCTGTAGTGTCTCATTTCAGATCACACAATTGCATAAGGTTGGACATTATTTAAAAATTAACTATGTTTAAGAGTCAGCAGTCCAAAATGATGATCAACCATGAATATTTTCACATATTTTTTTGCATTGTTTACTAAACTGTTTACTAATCATTTGGATTAGGTGATTTTTTTAAAAATAAGTGTTGTGGATATTAAAAATGCTATAACAAAGAAATAGATTCTATAGATTCTGCTTCTAAGACATTTTTTATTTGATTGATTGAAGTCTTTGAAATTGGTTCAAAGTCAATAAACTGGTCATGTCGGTCAAACATAAATTTTTCAAAAACCATCAGTCTGATGTTAGAAAACAGGTATGTACGCAGAAATCGATTTGTAGCTCAAATACAAATGCTTGGCTCAATGTCGACATTTTGAAAGTTGAACTTATACATAATACATTTTTTAAATAAATAATTTTGGAGCATCATTGTCTTCATCGTAAATTGTACACTCATATAAAGGGTCAGCTATTCTAGAGCTACAATCACTTCTGCTGCCCAAACCCAAACTATCCAATATGCATATGCGGTCACAATCTGCAACTCGGGATAACGAGAAAAATTAAATCAGAAGCAATGCTCATATCATATACATAACAAACAATCTAGTAATATGCTACTTTAACACGTATCATAATTAGCTTAGTAATTTTTCAGCTGAATAAATTATTCAATAATTCATCGTAAAGCAAAATTTCGCTAAACAATATATCATGGGGTATTTAGAGACAATGCGCTCTGGAACAAGTCAATAATATTATGCAATCAAAACCAAAACGAAAGGAGTCAATCCCTAAATCCCCATCATAAAACCATTCCTAATTTCCAAAATAAGCTCAGCAGCCAACCCATAATAAACAATTATGCTATTTTCTCAAAAAGTATTACGAACTGGTTGACCTTAGAAAATACAATTTTAATGTGCACAGTCACCGTCATCATCGTTCTGCTTGCATGCACAATAAGTATGTATATAGCATGCATACATGCCGCCATATAAAGTAGTAAATGATCATCAAAACACCATAATACTTCTCGCAACTCCAACTTTTACTGCCATTCCATACTACTACTCCTTTTTTCCTTACTTCTCTTGTTACATTTTATTGTACCAGTAATTAACGGAGTGTATAAGACACGTGCCAGAAAATGGTGTCTTGTTGACTTTCACATTATTCATAGTGCAACAACAGAAAAAAAGGCTGACGCTTCTCTCTCCTTCCCTTTTTCTCTCTTCAGAGAAGGGTGGCAGTAAATTACGTGTACTGAAGTGAACCAAAAGCCGGCTACTTTTACTGCAAGTGCTCTAGTTTTTCTATTTTATATATTCTTTCCTTGCATTTTCCCCGTCGCTGTTACGATTTCGTTTTGGTTAGTTTCGTTCTAAAAACTTATGTTGCAGAGTGTTTACAGATACATTTATATTTGACTTTTGCTGGCATGCTAGGTTGCTGTAACTATTGTACTTGTGCAGTTCGTTCGTGAAATGTTATTTATGGACATCACACGACCATGTCGACGACGACGACGACGGTGAAGAAGCAAAAAAAAAAAGCTTGACGATAATGTCAACGGGACTGGCATTTATTCGTTTGATATTCCTCCTATTCAATAAGTAGGTATGCAATGCATAATATAGTGGCGTGGTGGCATAGTCATAAAAAACTGTGATGATGAAAAGGATGATGACGACTCAAGTTGTTTGAATAATATTGAATGCGTAATTTCATGTGCATGACCTGACGCTATATGGCATGATGCTATTTCCATTTTTATTTTCATGTTTGTCATCGTCATTATGATCTATGTTTCATACTCCTTTGTGTCAAAACGAAAAGTTCATTAAATATTCAAACTAAATTCATATTGTATAGCAATTTAATTTGAGAAACTAATTTTCTCTTGGGAAAATCAGAGACATGGGATGTGATGGGGTTTTAATTGCCAATTTGTATCGTTACTGATCTCTGATGAAGGGATAACAAGTGGTGTTAGTTAAGAAATCATAAAAAATGCTTTGGGGCATCCTTGGAAAAATGTCATGTTTCGCTCAAACCAACATAACTTATTGTCCAAAAATTTAAAAAGAGTTTATCTCCATATCTCTCTTGAGCATGAACCAAAAATGCTGTTATTACACTGTTTTTCTGTATTAATCATTACATAAAGTATATACATGTGTGTACATACATTTTTTTCTGTTCTTGAGTGAAAGAACGACAAAAAAAGAGAAAATCTTTTGGTTGCATGTCAAAATGAAATAAATAAAGAGGACAAAAAGGCTATACACTTGGGAGAAATAATTAGTGTAGTTGCAAAATACAACTCTCATTATAATAATTACGGTCACAACAAATAATAATGAAATAGTTTAACATTTTTGCTATTACACATATTTTTCTAGCTCTACATTTTCTAGCTGTTCTATCTGCAGCTTACAAAATATGTGACCTCCTTATAATGATACCCAACAACCCACCTACACTTCAAAAAATATCAATGCTATTTGCTTGCTTTAATAGCTAACTATTTTGTGGCAATAATGCTTTATGTATGGGTACTCCACAGTTTTCTTGAGCATTTAGTACACAAGTTGAAGATTTGTTTTGTGTGTGCAGCTCCAAACCTACCAACCAACATTTCATTATTGTCCCCCAATCCCCCATAAGAACAATATTGACAGTGATTTACAATTTTGGAAAAGTATATGCTTTGCTGTGGAGACGAACACGCACGCTAAAATCCAAAAAAAGAAGTGTTTTCTTTGCTGCCTCTTGCTGTGAGAATATCACTTGTCCAACCACTTTTTTCTCTCCCTTGTCGTATGCAAATATAATGCATGCAAACATATTATACATACACATCTACATTTTTTCTTTTAGCTTTAGGTACATATCATGAATCATGAATCACCTTCTCAGAGAAGAGAAAATCTCCGAGCGATCAAACCGGAAATAACTGTGGCTTGACTTTGTTGCTGGGCTTTTTTCTAAAATGAATTATTGGGTTGGAAGAACACTACAAAACAGACCGACCGACCGAACCGCGCCTATGGTCTATCGTCGCATACTTCAGAGAGACGGACCAGCAGAAGATGTATTTATTTATGTAGATTTTTTCCCCTTTGCAGAAAAATCCCTTGAAGATTTATGTGTTTTTTCTTGTCACAAAAATCTTACTTTTCTGTCACTTTCAGTTAGATTTTTATGCATACTAACATCTTTATTTTTATGTATGAGAAAAATTCTCTCGATTTTTTTGGATTGTACAAGCACTTATTTTTGTACGTTACATGCACATCATTTTCAAGTCCCCGCAGGGAAGCTAGACTTTCACTTCACTTGCCGTCGCGTCGTAATTGAGTGGTCACGTAAGAAAATGACTGGGTAATTTTAAGCTTTTCGTTTTTTCTAACACGTTTGTTCATGTGAAATGTTTTAAACACTAAGAAGCAGCCGAGTAGCATACCAAATGCCTCTGATAAAATAGATTGGTTTTATGCGGGTTCCTTCTTTTTGTGTTGGTTTTTAAGCTTTTTTTATTCATTTTAACATTAAAACATTATCATTTTTTATGTAAATCCAAAACTGCTAGATTAGATATTAAAATGATAATGTGCAATTATAAGCAAAAATCATATTTACAGCTCTTTGTCATGTCATATCATAACCATAAGTATCAATTGTAAGATTTATTTTTTACTTTTTAAAATTAAATGGTAATAATATATAGTAATCATGATTATCATATTAAGTTAGTGTAACCTTTGAAGTAGTATTTTATTTCTTGTAAATTACGATAATCTTTCGTCGTGGTGCGCGGCAGTATTTAGTAGAATAGTTTTCGTCGTGATAAAAGTGAATGTATTTTTATATATGAATGAATGTATGTATTGTTTAAAAACACAAGAAAAAATGTTTACAACAATAGAGATGTTTTTTTTTTCTCTTCTTCCTAGATTATTATATCAAGGTGTACACAAACAAACTGAAAACGTGTTTCAACGTTTTTCATGTATATATTTTTTTTCGAAAGAACACAGCAACACAAACAGTGGCACTCAAAAACACTGTCAAAAATGTGGTGTTTTTTGACATTTTAAAAACAAAAAGTGTATTTATCTTATTTATATATTTCGCATGTTTTTATGTGAGTGAAATGACACATTACAATCTGATGATAATACATAACACATATTTTTTTGATAACATGTTACATAATATAGAATTATTATGTAAGGTGGTGATGATGATGATGATGATTTATGATGGTTCTCAGATCTTGAATGATATATTATAATAATTTTATATTTTTGACTTTTGTAAACCAATTAAACTATATAATTATAATAATTGACTTGATACGACAATGAATTGGATTATCATAATAATTAACAGTACACAATAAACATAAGTAATAATACAAGCGATAATGATTTTTTTAAAGGTAATTAATTACGCATTTTGACTGATGTTGATGATGATGATGATGTTTGTATTGACTAGCTACAAATTCTACAACCATAAATTTTCATAATAAATACTTTATTTAGAAGATAAAATGAAGGCTCAGATTTTTTTTACATACAGAGTTGAAGACAAGACACTAAAAGTATACATACACAACAACAACACAAAAAAATTGGTTGGATGGCAAAGTAAAGAAGATAGGCACCTTTTGAATCACCGAATGTTACATGGTTTATTCTTTTCCTTCTCAAAAATTGAATTGGACGGGAGCACAAGAAAGGACGTCACGATTTTAGTTCAGTTTCCATTACTTTTTTTGATAATCAAATCAATCATCGATTTTGAAAGTTGTTTTTTGCGAAGATGGTAATTGCATATTATGATGATGTTTTTTTGTAGATAGTATAACAATTAATTATAGTAAATTACATATTTTATTAATATTTAATGAATGATATTGAAGCTGCTGAAATAAAAGTAATTATTGAATTGTCCGCAAGTAAAGTTTAGTTATTAATTTTTAAGTACATATTTTTTAACATAATAGTAATAGAATTATTATTATTATCCTTTAAATATTGTTTAAAACTCAGATCCTTTCTAATATGATGACTCAGTTGTTTTTGTCTCTTGCACAACAAATACTTGGCCAGTTCCAGGGGTGACGCTAGAGGTAACAAAGGATCTATGCTTAGCCCTAATCATGGACAAGTTACTTTCAGCAGAGTCGGCACGCTCTTCAGCAGCTTCCAATTCACGTTGGAATCGTCGGACTCGGGTGACATTTGTTGCGGCAAGACTCTCCTAAAAAATTTAGACGGTCAAAGTCATAAAATGCAATGCAATAGATCACACAAACTGAAGATGACGATGAGTAGAATCACGTAGGGATATGATATGATGCAAGATGCGACATACCTGCTCTTGAAGCTGCCTCTTGTACAAGTTAGCCTTGTGTCCGACTTTGTCCAAAGCCTCCTGGAGAAGAGCAATTTGTTGGTTCTGCTCTTCAATGGAAACCATGATTTCTTTGACGTGACGTTCCTTCTTGCGCAGGATCTTGATGGTCTCGTTGTGACGGCGCTTCTCCTCGTCCAATTCCATTTCCAAGTCTCGGAGCTGCCAAAAAAACATTGAAATAATGTGAATCATCAGAAGGATTTTTTACGATTAGTAATGCAGCAGCACATGAATTTTTTTTGAAGTAGCATACCCTTCCTTCGAGTTTGGAAATAATACGCTTGCCATTAACAAGAGCATTGGCTTCAACTTCCTCAAGACGGATGCTCACGTTCTTGACTTCAATTTCCAAGCTCTTCTTAATGCTTTCAATCTTCACCACACGTTCTTGTTCTTCATGGAGGATATCAACGGTACGGATAAGTTCAGTGGATACCTTCTGGTATCGTTCATCAGACAACTGTAAAGTTTTTAATGAAGTATACCAATAATTAGGTTCGTTCATGCAAAATGTAAATATGCATAAAAATCATATCATCAAATTATCACCAAGCTAGAATTACCTTAAGTTCCTTAGACACTTCATCATAATCAGAGCTGATGATGGACAGCTCCTGTTCTAATTTCGTTCTTTGGGAGGCAAGGTTAACATTAATGGTGGTCAGCTCGTTTACGCGGCTCTGGGTTTCCTCCAGACTCTGCTCAACTGCACGCTTAGCACGGAGAGACTGGAAATAATACATAAGTCATATCATCATGAATTTATCATTAAAAAATCATGCTTAACACTTTCCCCCGATAGTTCATTTTAATTAATTCTTCACGTACAGCTTCAAGACTGTTACGGATCTCATCCAACTCTCCTTGTAATGCCTGAGCGCGACGCTGGGCCTGTCCATACTGGTCCAGAGCGATTTGAAGTTGACGTTGGACTTCGTCGTAGTGAGCTTGCAATTCCTATAAATAGCATATAGATTTTCGTCATCATGAAAATATTAATATTCATCTATTTTCCACCCGTTAAAACCACATTATCCACAGTTTCTTGTGATAACGTACGGTAAGTGAGATGGAATACTTCTTGACGGTCTTCTGCAACTCAATGTTGTTCTTGTTGGCAACATCCAACGACATCTCCAACTCAGTGATCGTTACTTGCAGCTTCTTCTTAATTCGGGTGACTTCGGTCTTCAGCTTCGTCTCGGCTTCCACAAGTCGGGCACTCATTTGCTCAATCTCAATTGTCATATTCTTGCTGCATACCATCGCGTTATAAGACAGTGAAAAAAGAAACAAAATTTCTCTCATGTAACAAACTTATTAACGAAAAAACACATTCCTCCACTTCACTTCACTAAAAGTAAAGTAAGTTAATGGATTGACCAGAATTTTTTTTTCACTCCCAACATTCCTTCATAATAGACCTCAATATTTGTCGGGATTCATGCCAAAAAATACTCATCCTTTTTCCATAGCTTTACAGTTCAAAACCCATTTTGCTAAAACACTCCATCATCCAAACTCACATCCCGTCATTTTCTCCTCATTTACTCTCAAGTTGCCCCAAAAATGGTAAAAAACAATGCATGTATTTTTCCAACTCTCTTAAAATGATGATTATTATGATGGCCTTCAGCTTTTGACACGCTTTTTAAACATCAAAGCCAAACATACATGCCTGCCATGATTCATGGCCCATGAACCTACCAAGCCATACTGTTTAGAATGACCCACTTTTTTACGTTTCATTCATTCAAGCCATCTGCCTAATGTCATGAAGACCATATAATCATAATGGAAAATCCTTTACTTGAAAATTTTACAAACAAGTACTAAAAAGCACCCTTTTTCCATTCCTTTTCGTCTTCACATGACATACATGGAAAGCTACTTGCCTTAGTTACCTTATGTCTCTTCTTACCACAAATCCTTCCAATACTCCGCATCAGCCTCTCTGTTTTCATCGAACGTCACAGAAAACCTAACTTCCCTGGCCGATGATGATGATGCTGATGATGACGGCGACGACAATGCATCATCACTCGTTATCTTATTGTTATCTCCACTACTACTTTTACTTGTATCTTCCTTTTTTGATGTTTTCGTAGAACAAGAAAAGCGTACATTTTTCCCATTATTGCCTACACTATCCCTTCTACTACCACTCCTGCTTATGTTGCTGGTACTCCTTTGAAAAATCACTGGACTGTGTAACTCGGTAATGGAGGTGGACCCCGCTGTTCCAACCTCAGAAGAAATGGATCCAGCTACTAATGGAAAATTCCCTTTAGCTCCACTACTTCTTTGCTGCACCACCGCGTTAAAAGCCATTTGATCCTCCACAACTTTTTTCGCCCTTTTTGTGAAAGCACCAAAAGAATGGGATCTTTGGAGGGTAAAACGAGACCTACTATCATTCTCATCATCATCATCGTCGTCGTGAGTATTGTAGCGGTGGTGGTCCCCTGATGGAAATAACATTCTAGTTTTGCACCGACTTTCCCTTTCCTTCTCCTCCGCCAGCCGTCGTTTGCTTTCAGCCAGTTTACTGCTGATTTCATCAACAGCTACAGACTTCGACAAGACACTCTCCTTGATGGACGCCTTGGTCAGGGAATATTGGGATGCTGGAGTTGGAGTAGTTGTGTTACTAGCATCGCTGCTGCTATTACAGTATTTGTAAGCTTTTGTTATGTCTGAAGCACTTCTCGACAAAGTGCTTTTACTCACGCCCAATTTCACTCCACTTGGCGAGGACGATGATGACAGGAGAAAAGATGATGATGACGATGGTAGTCGACTTGACATCTCTTGTCCTCTACTGCTGCTATTGTCAATAAATGTGACTGTTTTGCTGTGTCCTCTAGTAGCACCACCACCACCACTACCGCCTCCACCATAACCATATTGTTTGGCTCTTGACATTCTGTTGCTTATTCCACTACTGCCATCATCACCACCACCGGAAACTTCATCTGCTACTGTCCTTTTGCTATTTTCTTTTGAATTTGCTTGTGCAATCAATGTTTTCAAATCTCTTTCTGTATACGAACGTATCATTGAAGGACTTTTACTGCTATTCAAACTGGTACTTCCATCAACTTCTTTGCTGCTCCCACTTTTTTGTCGTAAACTTTGCTCTTCAAGAAATCTCAACCGTGGCAAGGGCTCGTTTCTATTTCTTGTAGAACTACCACCACCGCTATCCTCTTTCTTGTCCAGATAGTCAATCATGGGTTGGTAAAAGCTAAAAGCAAAGTTGAAGTTGTCTTCGTACGTGGAGGATTTCAGAGGTCGAGAGCTATTGGAACGGTGGGGTCGGCGAGAGGTTCCTGACCTTTCCGATATGTCTGATAACACGGACCGCTGCTCTGCCAACATGGCCATGGCGGATGTGTTTTTAAATGGAGTGGAAAGCGAACCCATCACTTTAACGTTTTGTTTTCTTTAGCTTTGTACACTTTTAAATTAACACCAAACAACTTTAATGCTACAAAAGTTACTAAAACTTTCTCCGCGACACTTTAGGATAATATTTCAGTATGCTGCTGTTTGAATGAATATATAATACCTAAATATCATGGCGTATTTTGCATAAAACTAAACCCCGAAAAGCACACAGTCCAAAATATGAAAGATGACTGATGAATGGCAGTAGTAAATAGTAAATAACGCAGTGAAAGAAATATTTCTTCGAAAAGAAACCGCAAACTGAGAAAATTTAATATGTATGTAATTCAAGCACCAGCCGAGTCTTTTGGCGTTGCTTTATTCTAATTTTAAAAATTAGCTGATACCGTTGCGGCAGAGCATGCGGTTTGTTGGTTTTATGACCATGATGAAGAATAAATATTAATGGATATTGTGATGTGATATGAATATATATTATGCGCTAACCTTTTCGCCATCAACATCGTCATCCATTTATTTCAAAAGAAGAGTTATATTCAGTACGTAATATTTATGCTCATCATTCAAAATTTTGAAAAAGACACTCCGCATGTCGGTTTCATCAGCAAGTTTCTTGTGGTTGTGCAAAAGTACATAATATGATGTGCACAAACGTGATACTAATTTTTTGTCATGCATTGCTTACACATGGCCTAAAAATTACGCTACATTTACAACAGCTTCTCTCTGACTGAATTCAACTTCCTCTTAAATTCCAACATTTGAAATTGGAGAATAAAACATCATCATTTTTCTGTGGAGCTCCAAGCTTTTCGGGCTGCTGTAAATAATATTATTAAGAAGCTACTACAGTTTCATGGCGTCATTTATGGCTACATCATTATCATTCCATTTACCACTCTATCAATACTCATTCATTGTGGTGCGGTGCTGGTGGTGTGTCTTGTCAGAGAGAGAAAAAGAGAGGAACAGATGTACGGAACCGTTGAAAAGATTCGTGATCCTTTAAATTATTTACCCTTCCAAGTTAAGGTTGAAGTAATGTCTACTATTAAACAAATATGAAGTATTGCAAGTTTACAACTCTAGCTAAAATATGATTATAATGATGATTATTACTTCATGATGGGCGTATCACGAAAATTCTGCATATTTACTACACAGTTTGGAAACACCAATCTGAGATATGCATTTCATTCTTTACCATGATTTGTATACCACCAGGGTTGCTACTTGTAAAAAATGATTTAAGATGATAGCTCTTCATGTTTGTTTTGTTGTTACAGTATGTTTAAAACTAAAAGCTTGTGTTTTTCTTTAGTCAAGTGATTAAAACGCTTCAGTTGCAAACGTATCAGAAAACAATCTGATGCATAAATAATGATATTTTTTGTTGATGACAGGAAAAACTAGGTCATCTTTCATATATACATATGCATTGATTATAATTTATGATAAATGAGAAGAAAAAACGAAGGACTGACGGGATTCGCTAGTTCACTTTTCGTTATGATGGTGAGATACAAGTACTTAATCAATTTGTTTGGATTGGAATACTTACCGAATGGATTCAATTTCCTCTTCCTTCTCTTGGATGCGACGTTCAGCATCGTGTCTGTATTGGTTGAGTTCGGCAGTGATACGCTGAGACCTTTGTTCTTCAGCCTTGCGTCCCTGTAATCAATATTCAAAAATTGCATGCTCAATAAAAATTGAACGTATGTACTTCATAACAAAAAAATAATCTAAGATTTTTTTTCAATTCCGTCTCATTGGCTTGATCCGATTTTTGCTCATCATAAGTCTCAGGTTATGGTTCCAGAGTAAAATCATCGACTTATAAAATACTAAACAATTAAATATTTTCCTTACAGCTTCAGCTTCCTTGTAAGCAGCAGCCAATTCTTCACGTTCATTCTCAATGCGTCTGTAGTCAAGTTCCAGTTCGTGATAGCGGCGATTGACCTCAGTGAGGCAGTTCTTGGTCTCGTGGAGGTCATCTGTCAATTAAAAATTAATTCCAGTTAAGATTTGTAACTTTTAGAGATTTCATAGAAATATATTTAAATATGTTTGACAATGACCTCCAAGCTTCTTGTTCTCTCGGGACAGGTAGTCCTTCTGCTCTCTGGTCTTATCAAGCTCATGAGTCAGTTGTTGAATTTGAGTCTGCTTGGCACGGTTGTCACGTTGAGCAGCATCATAGAGACCATTGAGCTCATCAAGCTTAGACTTAAGATCTCCGTTCAGCCTCTCGAGTTGGTCAATCCTCTTCTGGAGCTCCCGAGAGGTTCCATTGGCCTGGAAAGTCATAAAAAATCTCATAAAGCTGTTGCACTTGGCTTATTTTTCACGTGATAGCTTTATCACGTCATCGGTCATAGTTCCTTAGATATTTCATATTTAGTCATAATCCGAGAACGTTGTAATCATTCTAATGGTCAGAGAAACAAGATACTTCGTCAGAAGAATATAATAAAATTTTAGTTATTTTCACCTTCTCGAGGTCAATGATGAGAACCTCAACCTCGCTCTGGAGACGGGACTTTTGCTTCTCGAGGGCAGTGCAACGAGCCATAAGAGATTCAACTTGTTCCTCTTGCTCAGAAATTCTGATCTGGAACTTACGTCTGCACAAATAAAAGTGAAAGCATGTTGTATTCAATGTTTTGCAAAGTAAAAATTACGCATATTAAAAACCATATTTTAACTTTTGTCATATCATGATGGTTAGGTATCACATTATCAGAAAGCAAACATAAAATTGCTAGCTGAACTCATTAGGAGAGATCCATTTTATAATCATCAAAAGCACATTTTACAAATGAAAAAAGCGTGATTAAAAACATTGCGCATGGATAACATTTTTTTGTTGCATGAATTTTGTCTGGATTTCGCACCTGACTTCTTCAAGTTCCTCAACACGGGAGGCACACTCAGACTCATACTTGGACTTGTACATGTTCACATCAGAGCTAGCCTTGGAGAACTGTCTTTCGATTTCCAATCGAGACTCAGACTCCTCTTCCAGTTGGACACGGCATGACTCCAACTCCAGCTCAATAGAGTGGAGGGAGCTCTCCAGTGTGGATCGTCGTCGGTCCTCTTCTTCGAGACGGCGACGAGAATCTTCCAACGCGGTCTGAACTTGGCTTCTCGAGTAAGAGATGTTTTCAATGGAAACCTTCAGCTCTTGGACTTCCTTAACCAATTGGATATTTTCCTGGAGAAAGAAGACATGTTTCAATTTAAAACATGGTTCAAGCATATCTAGTGAAGAATAAACACATTCTCTTATACAAATATTTACGCACGGTGGACAGGCGTTGCTTAACAGAGGTGATGTCAATAATGGTCCTGTTCAATTCCTCAATCTTAATAGACAGTTCTTGGACATGGATTTCCAGCTTCTCAACTTGCTTGATGCTAATAATCTAAAAAGTAGGAAAACATTTTTGTCTTACATTACCCCATCTACAGTTACGTTTCTATTTGACAATACGTGACATTTTTCTCATAGTCTCATCCTGCCTTATTATATCTCTTCATTTATTATCAGTTCAAGAACGAATTGATAATCACTGATTTGATCATTTTACTCATGTGTTTAGTTGAACAAAAAATTAATACATATGTTGAGTTCGTACTTTCTCCTTATTGGTGGCCTCGATTTGAGACATGAGCTCAAAAACTTCTTGCTGGAATTTGGTCTTCTCCTTTTCAGTTCTGTAAACAAAATCGGAAGTCATTTTGTTTAATGGTTAAAGTAGTTCTTAATTATGCATCGAAATGTTTGTGGAAAAATTAAATTGCTTTTGTTTTTAATTTTTAATTTCAGGTTAATAAGACGTCAAAACAATTTTTTTCTCTATTATTGGTGGATACACATAAAGGCAGATTATGTTCATAATATTCGTTCGAAAACCGTAATTAAGGACTGAAAATCGATTTCATCAATTATCAACATCTTGATCATTATTACTAGCGTATTTTCATTGATATCCAATTCAAGTTACGTTTAAGGAAGCTTATCATAATTGTGCTCATTTATGTTATCAAACATTAAAACTGACACCAGTCAATATAATTTCAATAGAGTTTTCAAAATGTTTTCCAAAATTAAAATAATAAAGCTTCCATAATTTCGTAAATTCTCATTACATCATTCCTATCATTACTTTATATCTATTTTCATTATCTCATCTGTATGCTTGCTACCATGAATATTCCACACATATCCATTCAATTCTATCAAAACTTTTGGCTCAGGATCTAAAAATAAAAAGACGAGCGCCGTAAAAGAAGCAGTCTCTTTCTCCTATGCAATGTTATAAGCCTTACTACTATTATGAATGTATACATATTCAGTATTCTTTCTACTAGCCTCATACCACATCTCCAAACCTTCATATAAACTATTTTCCCAACACTATTTCTTCCCTTGTCTTTTTCATCGTCATCGTCTTCCCCGTCATCATCATCACGATCCACTGTGTGGTCGGTGTTTTGGGCACATTCCAAAATAACACCACTTCTTTAACACAAGCCGAACATCTAAAATACAGCCTTCCATACAACTTTTCCTTTTTTACTCGGTATGCAATGCAATGTAACTTTCCTCACTTTGCTATCATCATCATCATCATCCTGATCATCCTTCCCCATCTCCTCTTTACAAAATACACACACACTCTCTCTCTCTCTCTTTGCACACTAACCAAGCAAACATTTTGGCTTATCCACGAAAAATCACTTTTTTTCTTTCTTCACACGTTGTTTTAAAATATCACTTTTTTCATCCACCTTTCCATGCATTTCTTATCCACACACTCAAACATAAATATATACACACATTTTTTCAGTCATAATTTAAAAGAGTGCATATCTCCTCAACTGCCTTTTTTCTCGCCCACACATTTTACATAAATGTCCTATTTCCTCTCTAAATTCAAATACATTCTTTCAGTAATGTAGACAATATTATGCTACTGTGTTTCATGAGATGATGATATGACTTCCCCTTTTCCACTTGTTTCATTTCATTAACTGCCTACACTACATTTTTTGTGCTACTAAACACCATTTCGTATTGTGACGGTGAATTTGATGGCGACGGGAAGGCCATTTGATGATATAATCATTTATTTATCGAGTATTATCATCATTATCAATATAAACTACGAAACTCAATACACCGGCCAAAAACCCATTTAATGGCTGCTTCTTCACATTTTATAAAAAGCTATCTTTCAGTGTTTCCTAAAAACATCATCGTCACCTAATAATGAATGTTAGGAATTTCGTGTCAGCTATATTTTCAGCTTAAATGAGTGTTATGTATGCAAGGAAAATGCAATAAATTGAATAGAGAACAACGAAAGTTATGTCTGAACAATTTTGTAAAGTAAATCTTTGAATGGGTACAGATCATTCATTACTTAATTTAGTAGAATACATTTTCTGTTGTCTTTTGAGTAGCCATAAGTTTAAGCATATGTACATGTATGTATTTGGCTGTTAGTGATCTAATAGTTGCAGTCACTACGGCGGGTAATTAGTGATGCTGATAGCGTTACATTGCATTAGACATTGGAGAATTTGTATTGGGAGAAGACATAATTATGGTTATGGGTATGTTGGCGTATGTTGCACTTTTGCAGAGCGAGTAATGTTAATGTACAAAGTTTTTAGTGAAGCATAACTGCATTTTACATCACATAATTCACTCGTTCACCAGCAAAAAGTTGTATACTTTGTGGTTGCTGCATATTAAATTGAATTGTTTTTGTTGGTTTAGTGGTTGAGGTAATATATTAGATACAAAAACATGAGAAATGATAATGATTATATATGTTCATTTGAGAGAAAGAGAAAACAACATACTTTTGTCTAGCCTTCGCCAATTGATCCAACTGATCCTGGTAGTCAGCGATAGCCTCCTGGTGCTTTTTACGCAGCTGTGCAGCCGTCTCTTCTGACTCCAAGTGGACGTCTTCCAAGAGTCGGCGAAGCTTGGCCAGCTCGGCATCGCGCTTCTTGTTGATTTCGAACTTAATTGGAGGAAAATAACAAAACTCATGAACAAAACAAAGTTGGAGAAAATAGCAGTGTTAGTAAACATGTAAAATAAAAAAGAATGCAAACACTTATACTACAGTAACATCTCTCTCTAGGTTTTTGCATTTTTATAGTAGGATTATTTTACACGCTAATTTTTGGAGAGGCTTAAATTACTTAATTAAGCTTCTCAAGTTTATTGACTCGCTTACCTGTCCTTCGACACCGCATTCAGCCTCCTCAAGACGCTCTTGATATTGGATTACTTGGACACTCAGATCAGCACGCTCACGCTCGATCTAAACGAAAAATTTAATTATTCGATAGTTAGGCAGACTGTTTTCGCAATAAGTAGCAGACTATGCATGTTAGGTTATGTGCATAAAGTGCTACTAAATTGTATTAATATAATTTTTATTTTAAAAATCAAGGAGCAAAAAGGGCAATGAGCTTGGAAGGAAACAATCCACAAGATATATTTACATAAGCACTACCATGCGTTTAAATGAGGTTGTGCCATATTTCGCTAAAGTACGCATACCAATTGAAATTTATGTGCATCACATTGCACTGTTGTTCCTCAGTCCATTGACATTTTTATTCAGACATACATTCAAATAATTGGCTTGAAAACTGAATTTTATCGCTGTGCAATATCACAATAGACACACAAGTGTGCTAAAATTATTGCTTTGGAAAGCGATCATGATGATCACCATCATCAGCTCATATACCATCCTATCACGACAAGATTTGAGATCAGAAAATATCACAGAAGTCAAGTAATTTAGGCATGACACCAATAAACATAGCGATACATCAAGTGTAAGCACATTTATAGGCATGCACGGCAAGTCAAAAATTATTAATAATGAATGTACCTAGAATAAATAGGTGCACGATTTTTAATAACCCTTTTCATATTTCAAACCTAAGTATCACTTTGTCATACATGATCTCTCAAAACCATATAAATCGAAATATGTGGTTATTATTACCTACCACCGACCTAGGTATGTATATTTTACTAAAAAATTAATATTAATGACATGACACGTGGTTCCATCACATATTCCGCTTTTCCTCCGATTTGCCCTGGCAAGCGCAACAAATGACCACCGAAATAACCTTACATTATCATTCTCTTCATAATAAATTCCCATCCGTTACATAATAAGTTACGTTACAACCACAACTCTTTTAAAAGTTATCTTATTATCACCCAAGAATCCCATCCCAGTATAAAATCACATCGAGAAATTTCGAAACGGGAAAACCTTACTTGTCTTGTACTATTGGTATTTATTATCATCATTTTCCCTTTCTTTTCACAGGGGAATATAAATATCATAAAAATCCTGATGCAATGCAAAATCTATTCGTACGTACTGAAAAGTTTCGCCGAATGCACATTTCGGCAGACATGAGAAACGGAGCGAATATGACATGATGCAGCTGTCTGTGTTTCTCCATGCCCATAATAATATATTTGTCTGATATATAATTTTTTCGTGCTCGTATAATTTTCTCTCTTCCTCGTCACGTTTCATTACACTTGCAAAGGTAAAAGTAAAACGTAGTAAATGAATTGCTTTAAATTTACGCACACTTTGCAACACTTTATCTTCTACGTATAATATTTTTCATACATCTCACTTCCATTCCAACTTCAGCCAATGTCAGTAAAGCCAATCATCGTATCTCTCTCCAGTTCGCATTTTTCAAAAAGAGAAAATGGCTTTATTTGAAATGCACTACCAGCTCATCGCATCGCATTAATATGTACCAGTACCACCAAAATCAAATCAGCACCATAACCATCACCCACTCACTCACCATCAACACCCCATATTGGATTAGTATGTCATTGAGCAAAAAATATTCTTGGCAAGAGAGAAAACTAAAGTGAAGGTTTCCTCTTTTTATATTCTTTTTACTGGACAGGCAAGAGTGAAAAAGACAATTTGTTCATTACTCATTGATGTTTCTGCACACTAAATTTTTCTTCGGGAAAATGCATAAAAAGTTAAATACATCCAAAAACAAAGTGTGAAATGTACCTAAACAAAAATACTCCGCCACCAACACACTTTAAAAAAGATAAGAAATGCATTTACACAATATTGCACATGTTTTCCAATAACATTACAAATTTCTTATGTATACCATACCTATTATATCTCGTGTAACATTCAGCATTCCTATACATTGTCTGTTTTCACCTTGCCTATTGCCAAGAAAAATCTCCGTTTACGATTCCATTTCTCTACTCATTCTGACTAACTAAGCATATTTTAGCCAGACAACCTTGTCCGTTTTTCAATGCCATTGCTTTTCCTTCCGCAAAATGCATACCACACACGCAATAAATGTGAATATGATGATGTGACTAGTACGATACAACATAAAAACAAGTAGACTTTCTAGGTGGCATTGCGTCATTCACTGAGATTCCAATTACTAAAGCAAAATTTTATCCCTCATTTTACCTGAACTGAACTAAAGAAACAAAGAAGGAAACTGTTGTGCTTTCAGTTTTCCTTGAACATCAACAGCGTATTTATTGCTACTGTAAAATAATATTGATTAGTTTTCTTGGTATGCCATACTTCGTGAATATCCTTCCCTTCATAAAAATTTGTGAGACAATATTATTCTCCTTCCCACTCACTCGTTGTCGTATATTGCAGCAGCACAATTGATTGATTTTTATGTTATTCCTTCGCAATCCATAAATACCATGGCTTGCCATACGAAACGAAATTTGCTATTTCCTTATATACCCTGTCATTGTAGATTTTGAGTGTGATTATTTTTAGGAGAAATATATTACACTTATTTTTTTATCAGTCATCATAAAAAACGAGTCTTCCTCCCTTGTAAATCCTTGCGTGGTGAAAACCATAATGTAGCATTATTTCCCATGTTGAAATAATGCTGTATTCTATTTCTGGCAAAATTCCAGTCTTTGTCTCAATTGCCCCAAACATGCATGCATACACCATACTAATATATTTACTCTTTAACATAAAAAGATCAACTAAAAAGACAAATTTAAGAAAGAGAAGAGAGATGCATCATCATTTCATCATTCGATGATAAGTACGTAACATTTAATATCTTTTCTGATTCATCTCTCGACTTTCTCGCTGTGATGATGATTCATCTTGAGTCCACCGCGTAATAAAATTACATCACGTTTAGGTATCAGTGTTTCTTTATTTACGAAAATCTTTAAAACAACGCAAAGCAAACATTAAAGCAAAGTTTCGATTGCATCACAAGTCATAAGAAAATATTTGCGTGTTGATTTTAAGTAGTCTGCGTTTCTGACAAAGATGAAAATGTTGATACTTTGATGATTATGATATGATGATGGTGAGTAAACAGAGTATCCTATCAACACCGCACACCCCACGGCATCTATCGTATTTCGTATGATCATCAACTTACCCTACTAGCTTACACGTCTAGAATATATGGACGAATTTTGGTATCTAAAAGGAAATCTCCGAAAACTTTGAATCTAAATAAAAAAGTAGTCTCTTTTATCATAAAATTTAATCCAGATGTGATCAAGATTGAGGTAATCTACGATGCAGAAAATGTAAACATTTTTCTCATGATTTCTGTTTTGTTTTTCTTTCTAACCATTCCACACGATCATTGAGACAGCGAGAAGGAAAAAATCGAAAATGGAAATTGCTTTTTGTCATCTCGTCTCTATTTTTTAGAAACTAGTAATTTGCTGCACTTTTTGCTGCCATGAATTTCTACAAAGGTGAAAGTGTTTTCAATTTGGTTTTCGTTGTCTTTTGACTTTAAATGCAGGAGAAATCGTATGGGATTACATTTTGGCGAGAAAACGAATTTTTTGGCTTTTTATTTTTCATGCTCTTTTGAGCATCATGGAATGTTTCTTTAGATTTTTTCTCTAAAAAAGAAAACAAATGAGAGGGTAATGCATTGCATGAAATGCAATAGCCTTGTTGACTGATGGTCGTGATGAAAATCATCAAATTGATCATGAGGAAGGATTTTGAAAAGAAAAAATGCTTTATGTTGTACGTTGACATTAAAAGGTCAGTTGCCTTTTTTACTTTCTAAGAAATACAGCACAGCAACCCGACCAGACAAGGAAGAAGAGAAAAAAAGTTTAAATAACTTGTTCTGCATAATTTCACTTTCACAGTTCACACTATTTTTGAGAGCAGATATGATGATTATTATTGCTCCACTGGGTGTTTCCGTTAAATAGGTAGGTACTTGGCTGCAGCAAAAGCGGACGATGATTTATTTAGGGCCAACATAATATCTTTTGCGAAGATTCGATCATAAAATACATTTTTTACAACCCACAATCTGTTTTAGTGGGTTGGTTGAGAGTTGTGAATGCTACTGATACTGGTATGATGATAATGTTCATGATGCCATTTTCAAAACACCAACAACCGAGGAATCACTGTATCATGTATTGGTTTGGTATGCGCATATACTTTTGCTTGTTGACTAAGTCATTTTGATTTTCGTATGAAAAAGTGTGTGGGTGGAAAGAATATAATATTTTTAATGGTGAAGGGAAAGGATAAAAGGTGACAGGGGTTTATTACAGCTTATGTAATAGGAAAAGGAAAGCTCAACATGTAGAAAATTGGAATGTAGACTTTTTTTTGCATAAAACAAAACTAATGAGTTAGTATGACGAATTATTAGTGAGCAAAAATAATATAGAACTTTTATGGTTTTACCCTTTGACGAAGTTCACGTTCCGATTCCAAATCTTCTTGAAGAAGTCTGATTTTGTCCTGTAGAAAAATACAAAAAGAGTGAAATTTTTAAGTAAACTACAATTACAATTACAGCAACCATATTTTCAACCTATTTAAAGTACTTTTAATCTTTTACATATGCATTAAAGTGTGCCCTATTATCTTTCAGATGACCTAACCTAGAAAAACTGGTTTTGTTCTAGATTCGATGTGCATTCTCCTAATTATTCCCCTAATTGCTGACAAGTTTTCCAATTGATCTGTTTTCATTCTTTGTTTCGTCATTCATTATTCATCATTATCTATTCGTTCTAAGTTTTATATAAATCAACTAATAAACTATAAATAAAATACGCATTTTTACAAAACATATTTTGATTCCAATTTTTTTCAAAACAAAATATATATTTTTAGAAATGAAAGAGTGAAAAAAACTCGAAAAAATGGAGAAAAATGTCGGCGTCATAATGGCATATTACAGTATTCCTTCAACACGGGCAAAATTCTCTGAAGCCAACGAGTTTGAACTAATTTTGGCGATGAGTCAATAAGTGGAGTCATCTAAAATATACATACACACAATATAAAGACTAGACTTTATAGACCATACATATGTATCCATGTTTGTGTAAGCCTTTCTCTGCTTCCACAATTCGTTATGTCTGCAAAAACTGTTTAGATTTCGGTTTCGTGCTTCTCTGCACTCTCTTTTCTTTTTTTTCAAGACAAGCTTATTCAAAATGTTTTTCTCCTTAGAATAATCTTAATGTACAAGATATAACTTTTGCACAAAGTTTTTCAAGAGATCATTTTCATCTTCTTCTCTATCCTCAGTCATCATGATGATCATCAAGCTAAAATATTCTCGCTTTCTAAAATCTCAACACTTTACTTTACAAACTAAACTTAAAGACACACACCATCATCATGAAAATTGTGTACGTGCGCTACACACGTGAGCTTTGTTTCAATCTCTATCCCGTCAACTGCATAAATCTTTGCTGTTATGCAATATGGCAGCTGAAGAAATGCGGATCGTACAGGTGCTGCTGCTCCATTTTTTCTGTCTACTTGCATTTTTAACTACGCGGACAGACGCAAATATCCCTACATTTTTCTCCGAACGTTGCTTCTCATAAAATAAATACATGTATTTTTGGATTTATTTTTCTACCTATGCAAATTGGATGCAGTATGAATGGATGCATAGTAAAACCACAAATAATATATTGAAAATTATGATGACAAGTAATAATTGCGACTTTTTCGGATCATGAAAAGAGATTAGATTATTATATTGAGAGCGAGCAAGCACTCTTCCGGCTTCCAGTTCCAAGTTTAAAATTACGGGAAAAACCGTATAAAATAGGTGTAGCGTGTAATGGCTATTTATCGTGTGTAGAGTAAAGAGGAATGGCTATTTATCTCTGATAAGTTGCATGAGTCTGAGAGTAATTAAAATGTAATTGCTTACCGAAACTAATTAAAGTACAATTAATTTCCTTATAAGTTATAAAAAAGAATCATACCGAATTGTAATCTGCATGCTAATGACTCTATTTAGTTTGAACCGGTTTAATATTTTACTCTGATGTCATTTAACGTTAATACCCCTTTGAAAGACAACTGATCTTTTAAGAAACAAGTCAGGACCATGACTTTGAATATTTTAATGTCACTTTGTTCAAGCATAAACGTGTCAAAAGATCAAATATTTATTTATGGATCTCTCCATCAATTTTAATACTTTGGATAAAAAATATGCATAAACTCTACATAAAAAAATTCAAAATTGTTAAATATTACCTGCAGGCGGTTCAAGGCACTGAGATCCTGGGTGTACTCAATGGTGACATCCGCATTTCCTTTGCCACCTGCGGACGTGTAGGTGTACGTTTTCGTAGTAGTTTTTCCTGCTGCCATCGAAGCCATTTTTGCACGAATTCACTCGCTTCTCACGCGTGCGTCTTCAAAATAAAATCACTGCGTACCGTCCCAAGTGGCACAAGTACAAGAACAAAACGACAAAAGTAGAAACAGTACAATTTACGTATATAGAAAACCCTACAAAATACTGATAAGCGTTTCTTTTTTCCCTGTATTTCTTATGATTACTGACTAAACACACTTTTCGCTAGATACCCAACGGCTAAAAAATTATTCACACGATAAACAAAACTGCGAGAAAAAATCAAGTATAAAAAGTAAAATGTATAGCTATTATAAAATCTCTCTTTTTATTTATTGGAATAATATTGAATTTTTGATGAAACGATCGAAAATCGAAACAAGGGATATATTTTCGCTGAAATTACAAAAAAAAATCAGAAATCGATAGTCGAAACAAAAAAGCTTATCTACAAAAATCTTAAAAATTGCTACTAACTGAATGGTTAGCTTCTTTGTGAGAACAGAATCGAAAATGAAGAGAGTCGTGTCAGGTTTTAAAGTTTAATCTAAAGTGTACCTCCACCACCGCCACCAAAACTTTATGATGATAACGAGAGGGCTTGTGACAAATATTTTTTATGTGATCATATTACTCACCTAGAAAGTATTACTATTTATGTTATGTAATGAACCCTAACCCTATCTTATGTTAGTTTTTTATATGTATTGTAATTTGCTTTATGTATGGGTGTATAAGTATGTTATGTAGGTATGTATATAAGGAGGATATAATGTACGGTTAAAAATACCCCTTATCGAAAATAACAAAGAGAACTTTTTAGACCACAGGCAAAAAAATATATACTAACGAAGTGTTCGTCTAAAATATTTTATTAACGCCCCCGAAGAAAAAATTCACCAAAAAATATTCAAAGATGCTGTAAATCTTTAATAAAGTCTTACAGTTAATTAGCAGTTCGTTGTAGTCGTGTTGGTTTATGGTGTAGTGTCTAAAGAAGATAAAGAGAGAAGGGCACACTTAAGGTACTTTTTTTCTATACAATAATTATGTCTGATGAACTTTTTTATAGGGGCCCCTATAATTATGGAATCGAAATCCTCCACAAAAATTCGTATGAAAACGAACGGTGGTGAAGATTAAAGAATGTAGCGTACTCGCCACCAACCGAAGGAATAAGTTTATTCAAAAAGGAGAATATCTTTGGGTCGTTGTGTGTGTGTCGTTCGGAGGTTGGTTCACCGGAAAAAGAAATAAGCTAAAAGTTAAGATCATGCATTACATCTTTTTTCACTGAAAAATCAAAAGTATGTATGCATCAGTATCGGAGTATTAATGTGGAGTATAGTATAGAGGACATGTTATAGTTACAAGTTTTTCAACAAACAGGAGCAGTAGGAGAGCATCATCGTCATCTTTGGAGATTATCTAACCCGGTTACGCCAGGAAAATGCATAAGACATGATGAGAATGAGAGGAGTGTGGAATAGAAATGTGGAGACACGACACACCACCATCGTCGTCACGAAGAATATCACATCACACAACAGACATACCAATTCGAAAAAAATATTCGTTACAAAGTCATAGTCATGATGATTATGGTGCAAACGGAGTACACACAGTAGTCATTTTGATTTTGATTTTTCAAATAGCGTCATCTCACATTATCCTAATAGTGTTCGTACTCATTCATCTGGGTTTTGTGCTTCATCACAACATATCACACAACAGGACGAAGAAAAGCCAACACTGCCAACAGGCACTTGTCGTAATTTTTGTGTAGGCTACATACAGATATTATTGTAACAACTGTTACATGATAATAATGCGGAGCAAGAGCAGCAGACTCATTCTCCTCCTCCGTTCGAAAAGCAGAAACAAATGTGTCTCCACCATTTTTTGCAAAAAAAAAACGATACAAGCACATAAAAGTAACGTTCGAAATACTGAAAAAAAATACTATGAAGCGTAAGCGTAGCGTGATGCTAGATATGTATAGTAGAGAATTTAAAGGTATGTGTGCATTTTGGAAATCAAGTAGTCAAGTCATCTTTCGTGATGCGATGATCAGATCAGATCAAAGTAGGGGACTTTTTTCTTACTGTTCGGAAAAGGAATGAGTAAGTAGCATACCAATACTCTCCCACGACAAATACACAAAAAAAGATATTTATACTTTCACAAGAAAAAACAAAATATTAGGTACATAATAACACGGTATATTTACAGTTTTCAAATCAAAATCCCGAACTTAATATATGCATATCTGGTTGGTTGTCTATATACTGGAGTTTGTGATTTTGTCTCATGCTTTTAAAACTGACACATACTCGAGTAGAGTGAGAAGCTTTGCAATCATACCACCATCATCATAAGCGAAGCTCATAGAAGTAGAGAGTAAAATACTTATCCTGTACATTTGCACATTAACAACCAAAACGATTAGATTAAGAATATTTCTTTTTCGCTTCTTCTCGAAAACGAAAAGAACGTCTTGTTCGGAAATAAATTGTTGCTTCTCCGAACTTATTCTTGGCTCAACGGTGATATCCGACGAAAAAAGATCCGAAGTCAGAATTAAACTTTTCCATTCCATTCTGAAGATGGAATGAACGATCGAAAGGGAAACGCAAACAAAATTATCAATGATGGCGGAAATTGCTAGATAAATGACATTACCAAAATTTCGAAATCATAATTCTGTTGGCATTTATTGTTTTATTGATTTTCTTCTTCAAATCGTCACATGCAAAGCATGAATCTTACAATTATTACAATCGTTTCTTACAAGTTGGTATTATCACGGAAATTACATCATGTCTTATTTAGTACTTCTAAGGAAAATACAATAATTGACCAATAGAGTTATGCAGCTAACGATGGTAGCTTGTTGAAAATGTAAAATTGAAAGAAAATTATAGATATCTTATTATTTACGACGTATGCGGTTACAAATAATATATACATCTTCTTAAACAAGGAAATATTATCATAATGATTTTACAGTAGAAAGAATCATAAACATAGCTATATTTTGCGTTCAGCCATTCAAAAATATCTGCACATATCACTACTACTATATTTCAAGTACTTTCTTTGACACTGGAGTGCCACAAATGCTGGACAGAACAGGATAGGAAATGCAAGTGGTTTTCCATCATTTAAGCTAACATAAATATCATTACGCTCCCTACTCCCCACATTCATGATAAGCACAAACCAAAACTGAATAGAAAATCGGACCAAATAAAAAAGTGAATGATAGTCTACAACAATTATTTCTCTTCATTATGAGTACAATGTTACAATATCCCGGGGTATACGATAATGAATCTGAAAAAGCCTTCCACATAATAGTTTACATTATATAATATTTAACTCTTTTAAAATATGTATACGCATGCACGCTTCCGAATTGTTGTTGGTTAAATATAGTTTCATTTGCATTTTTAAACCGCAGGAGTACTTGTAATTATTTATTCTTTTACAAATATTAAGGTTAACTTATCATTATAATATTTTAGAGCTACAAAGGCGTTGATTATCCCTCCTGACCGAAATCTGATGTGAATTTAGCCAATTTCTTAAGGTCTTCTTCGTTTACTGTTGGTTTTGATGTAGCTAACGATTTCAGCATGTCACTCTGCAATAATGAAAACGAAATTTAGAAGATACCTAGGTATATAAGGCAATTCACAATTGAGAAAGTTTAGATAAAGTAATTGTAATACCATTGTGACTGGAGGCTCAAATAGTTTCTCTCCTTCCACATCAGCCCATGTCATCTCAAGAGCCCCGGGGACGCCAGAAGAGCACGGTGTTAACAGATCGTCTAGAATAACATTTGGGTCATCTCTGGATGGTCCTCGTACTCGCCTGAAATGTGTTGCTGTTTGAACCTTCCTGACTGGCTGCATCAAAGCGTCACGAACGACGATCTGAATATCAGCTCCAGAGTACCTACGAATTCCATATGCAATTAAGTACTTGTCACTATTTTTAAGTTCTTTACATAATTTACTTATATTTCTTGTAAAAAATTACCCGTCTGTTCTCATAGCCAATGTTTTGAAGTCATCTTCAGTCAACGTGTGAGGTGTGTTTCCAAGATTCATTTTGAACATGTTGGACCGGGCAGGCATTTCTGGCAATGGAATATAAATTCGTTTCTCAAAACGTCTTCTGATAGCGGAATCAAGGACCCAAGGTATATTTGTAGCTCCCAAAACAAGGATTCCCTCGTTATCTGTACCAACTCCCTGCATCTGCACAAGAAATTCTGTCTTGATTCGTCTCGCACTTTCCGACTCGTTGTCAGAACGTGAGGAGCACAAGGAATCTATTTCATCAATGAAAATGATGGATGGTTTATAGGTTCTAGCAAGGTCAAACAAATTTCTGACAAGTTTTTCTGATTCTCCAAGCCATTTCGAGACTAAATCAGAGGATGATACTGAGAAGAATTTCGAGTTATTTGCTTCTGTTGCGACAGCTTTTGCCAGAAACGATTTACCAGTTCCAGGTGGCTATAATCATAAACAAATTGGATATAATCAACTAAAGTAAAAAATGGTTCAATTAAAATTTGTAAACCTAGTAATTAGTAATTAGCTGACTTACACCAAATAATAATATTCCCTTCCAAGGCGTTCTCTTTCCGGTGAATAAATGTGGAAACTTAATGGGCAAAATCACAGCTTCTTTCAGGGCTTCTTTTGCACCGTCAAGGCCAACAACATCAGACCATTTAATGTTGGGGGTCTCTACAACAATAGCGCCCTCCAACTTAGCTTGCAACTTCTTCTTCTCGGGATCATCGCCATCGCTTTCACTATCACTGTCTTTGTCTCCATTTTTCCTGAAAGATTAGTAAAAAAGTTGTACAAACGGATCTCAATAATCTGCAAACATGGATTAAATCGTTTAACTCAATTACTTAGGTGCTGCTCCTCCTTCCTTCACTGGTTTGCTTTTAGAATTTCCTTTGGATGCTTTCAAGTGTTTCTTTATGGCTTCTGCTCGGTCCAGGTATTGAACGCATTTCTGTCTAATTGTTTCCTTCGACTTGTCATTCTGAGCTTCATCTAAATTGAAAATAACAACAGTTCAATAAAACAACGGTGCAGCAACTATGTTAAGATGTACGCATTTAAAAGGTTAACTTCACTCACATTTAATCGCATGAAGAAAGTATTCTACTCCATGCTCATATAACCTTAAAGCTTCTTCAAAATTTCTGTTTCTGTCTTCCTCTGTCGCTTTCGTCACGAGGTCTATAGCTTTCTGCAATTAATAAATAATTTGTCATTAAGTTTTCAAACAGGTGCGTTTATATAAAACCAGCTGCAGCTCAATGATTCAACTTTAACAAGAACGGCCTACATATACATTAATTAGCCAATGAACAATAATTATTACCTGAAGGGTACTTCCGGTCGCCATTTCAATAAAGACACTTGTGGAATTTTTTACGTAAAATTAAAAGAAATAAGCACTTCTATGTTCCTTCAAAAGTACAATACACGCAAACTTGTTTATTATTGCTTATCTTACTATATTTATATTCACAATGTCACATTTTCTCAAAAAAAAACACCAATCAGTCTTCGTTAACAATACACCAACAGCTAATTAACCATAAAAGAAAATTATAAATGTGCTCCACTTGCAAACAAGCTGATCAACTCACTTTTAATTCTTATTTCACTTGTCAAGAAGAGTCCAAATACATTGATCCTTACTACAACAAAAGAAATCCCAACTTTTTTGTACTACTTATCATACGAAAATTTAATTACACTGGAAATTTGTACACCTTCCTAATTTCACTTTTAAAAAGAACAACCATTAATCACCCAATTGTCGCAAAGCAAGTCATATGATGATATTGATGATATCACACAAAAATTATCTTCTGTTCGTGTATATCTCTCTGGGCTTTGCACTACTATTGCATCTACTTGTTTACATGAAACATGAATCATCTGCTGTGGATGTACCCTATTCTCTTCTACATGTCATTCAACAATGCATGATGTTTTTAGACGTGACGTGTTACTAAGAAGGGGTTAAACAAGTCATGTCAAGACATGATGAGAAGACGAAGATGAATTGATTAACATTATATGACATGTCATGTAATTTAGTGAAGACATGTCATGAAGTAATGTCAAGAGACGTTTTTGA
>JAQFXM010001958.1:0-27894 GCA_034693345.1 Entomobrya multifasciata
CCTTGTCCAATGAAGTGGAAAAGAATATAAAGATACTCAAATGGGTGCATCGACATAAGTTTCATGCTAGAGAATACAATACATTATATTGACAAGAGAATTGCTTTTCCCAGATACCGGGATGAATCCAACCGGCATGAGATTTATCGCGACATTGACAGATTTTAGAAAAGAAGCAATAATGGACAGTTTCCGGAAAACTTTAAGGCATCAACCATTGAATTCTCTTGGGATGTATCGTGTATCAGTTTTTCATACAAAAGATGCGATTACTTGTCTCATGTGTTACTTCTACATAGATACATTTTTGAGCAAAATTGTAAAGTTTAATTAGAAGTTCATTTACATGTATAAATGGATTTACTTAACTCGAAAGGTACAAATACTTATAGTAATCTTGTAAAAATTATGTTGGGTGAAATTATACCCAAAGATGCCAAGACCGCTATATGTACTTGGTGTCCAGTTTTGATATGAATCTTTGCCTGGAAAGCATTATGAAAACTTATATTTTTGATGTACTCAAAAGAATTGTAAAATATTGCCCTTATAACAAGTTTAGAGCTTATCGATTTTGGATTTTGAATGTAGTTTTTTATCCTCTCTAACATCTAATATTTAAAGCATTATATCACTGACGAGGAGTGCACTCCAACCTATTTTAACAGATCTGCTTCATACTCCGGCCATAGTAACTTACTAATAAAAGATTATTAACTGCCAAACCGTTTGACTCCATGGCCATGTATTGCAAAGTTATGTAGCTTTGAATTTTCTAGCTTTAGCATAGTCACGTGTTAGCTTAATCACTCATAGTCATGCGTGGGCCTGATTTTTAAGCTTGTAAAACTTTGAATTGTAAATTAATGAAATTTTATATCAAACTATGTGTCTGTGGATGATTTTTGAGATTAAGTCACTTTAAACTCACATGCATGGGTTTGATAGGTTTAAAGATGCTAACAACGATAACAAACTATAAGATCCAAATAATAGTACTCAAAAAGTCAATCTGTTTCTATTTGTTTTGCAGAAGCCCTCAATAATGTTAAAATTAGTGAAAAATTCCTTAGTCTAAATATTGTGAATTTATACGAGCTTAAAAATAAGGCCCACGTGTAACTATGGGTGGTTTAGCAAACACATGACTATGCTACAACGAGAAAATTCAAAGCTGCATAACTTTGCAATACGTGGCCATGGAGTCAAACGGTTTGGCAGTTAATAATCTTTTATTAGTAAGTTACTATGGCCGGAGTATGAAGAAGATCTGTTAAAATAGGTTGAAGTGCTCGCCTCGTGAGTGTGGTCACATATTTTAACTTGACATTAAAGATATGACGTGACCACCAAAATTGCAATGATAAGATAGCAATCTAATATTTAAAGAGTTGTATTGGTATACACACGAGAGCGAAAGAATTCGTAACAGCTTAAAACCTCAGTGAACGATTTTAAAGTTTAAACAAAAAGTTACCGTCAAACTTGAAGAAGCATTTTTCGACATTTGCTTTTTGTAAGTGAATTCGTTCAGCAATGGGCTCGGCTAGGTCTACTTTCACTTTAGAATATATTACATACACATATAATATCGTACACACGTAGCCTTATAATGTACAAAAATATAAGTACATACATAGCTAGCAGGAAGGATATGTGGAAAAGTGCAAACACACAACAATATCGTGTGTAATTTAAATATGTACTTGCAATGGACTCGAAACGCAAGTGGATATTTTTCAACTGTTTTCGATTCGATTTCGATGAGGGGTTCGGTTGTACAGCTTACAGTGATACTGTAGTGGCTTTTCATGATTTGTACGCAGAAACTCCAGTGCAGCGACACAATATGTACAAAATTTCTTCTTGCTGTAATTGCCACTTTCCTTCTCATTTACAGCAATAACCTTTAAAAGATGACGGGTAGTTGTTGTGTAAATACCTTACTGATATGGGTAAATTTTGTGTCTATTTATAACTCTTCCTTTCATGAAACTTCACACTATGTACACAAGTTATATCGTATCGTACAATAGTGTGTACATAAGAAATAGAATTTCTGACTTTTGATTAATTTTGTTGGGGACTTTTCCCGAAATTTGCAATGGAAATGAGGACAACATTTAAGTAGGGTGTGCTTACAAAGAATAAGTAGGGAAGTGGAATATTCTATTTTCCCTCGCTCGTACAAAGAATGCTCTTTTTTAAAGCTTCCTGTGCATACGTTTTACACGAATTTTTTCCATTTTGTAACATTCGCCCTTTCTTCACACTAAAATCTATCATGCTGTACTAAATCCTGAAATCGAAGTATAAGTAATTGTATCTTTACCTAAAAGTAAACTAAATCTTGTACTCAAGCTCATGACCACCTGTTTCATCCCCAACCTATATATTGTGTGATTTGCAATCATCACGTACAATGCATTGGAAATTCTGTGAATTTCGGGTAAAAATATAACTGAATTTCAGTCTTATTAACTTTAGGATCTTTCGAATGACAAAATGAAACATCCGTCTAATTTTAGTTTAATTCTCTATGGTTTCATGTTTCTTCATAGAGACTCAAAGCCTTTTATATACCTTTCTTTGCTCTGCGACTACTCAAAATGTAGAAGTACTGAGGGTGCAATGCACTTCAATTTATGACGCAACAGCAAAGTTAATTGAAACCGGATGCAAATGAAATGCATGCTTAACTATAAAATACATTCTAAATTCTAATCCCAAGAAATTTCCCGGAACAATCTAAAAACACCTATTTTTTGTTTGAAACGAGAACTTTTGCCTTCAACGCTTACGAACATGCTTTAAAACGATTACGACTTTCACTTACAGGTCAGCATAGGATACAGAAAAGTAGCAAACTACATGCATACAACAAAATACTTATATTGAATAGCATTCTCGCAGCACGACTTTAGTAAAACTTAAATATATAGCACTCGAGTCTTCTGATGAAATGAAGAAAAGCAACAGTTCAAAGTCCATTTTCTGTTTATACAACAATATTACATGCTTTTTCTCTAATGAATAACTTTTCTTCAACGTTTCCTCATTACTTTATCTACCCCGCCCCACCTCCTACGTTATTCTTTCATGCATTCAAATCCTTGGAAGTACACAGGAGAGTATGCACTCATCATAAAACATTCTACACAATGAATAGAAACAACTTAGCAAGTCTTACGTCGAGCCATACTGCTGACGCTGACGGTACGCTCGTAAAAAAGGATGGTAAAGAGTGAGAGGCAATAGTTGTTTTTCGTAAAAGTGAGAAGGTGTGCTTATAACTTTTCCTTCTAGAGATAATATAAAAGGTTTGTTTTTACAGTTTTCTTCTTCGTCGTCGCCTGTCTTATTTAACTATTATTTACTTACATTCTTTTCCATTCTGCTCTACTCTGCTAAGATGTCTTAATATAATCTTCCAAGAGAGAAGTAAGAAGGAAAGACTCAAAATGAAAAGTATTAAATAGTGTATACTTCATATCATCATAACATCTCAGAAAACAAACACACACTTTTACGCTATCGAGGAAAAGAGCTCTAATTAAAATTCCTAATTAGAGCAGTGGAGGAGCTCTCTCTCTCCCCCTTCATTCCTCTAATTCGTTTGCTTTTTACTTTATATCAAACCATTCTTTTCTTTTTCTCGCGCTCTAGCTTTTCTTCTTTGTCGACTTGGTTAATTCTACCACTTTTTGTGTTTGTGTGGACGTGCCGTGCTGTGTTGCAGGCAGACCAACTTATCATACCAAGTTTTTTACTGTGTGTTACCAAACATAAAAAACTTTACTGCTGCTGTTGCTGATTTTAGACACAAACTTGCTACCATATCATATCACAGCCAGACCAAGTCTACAATGTTTTATGTACACACCTAACTCTCTCACTGTGCCGGGTGCACTATTTCCATATTATCATTATCCAGAGAATCTGCCGAGAAAAAAGCATACACGAGAAAAAAGTTTACCAGCGAGAAAAACACTTTCACGTGCATGTGAACCTACTACATTTCTCTAGCACTCTTTTTAACAAGTAGAGAAAGTGAGATAGTGAAATTCTGCCGCTGTGATGTCAGTTCTTTCACCAGATAAAACGAGTACAGCTACTTTTTATGCAGAAACTAGCATTGCCACTAGTTTTGATCCAGCCAAACTGTGTAAAAAAATTTAACTTTGAGAAGCAGTAGAACAGTAGCAATTTTACTGTTGATATTTTACTATTATATCTTTCACTACACCTTTACTTTATTGCCACAGATTCATTGCCTACCTATATTAGATATCAAACAAAATGGTATAAAATAGTAAATCAACTGCTTCTCTGCTACCCTCACTTCTTTTACGTCTTCTATATCTAATAAATGCGTTGTCCTCGAAAGCTAAAGACTCTTTTTTTTCTTTACGAAAAGTTAAAAGTCTCTTCTTGTCTTTTTTACTTTGCGTTACTTCACAAACTATTTTTGTCCCTTTCTTTTTTTCTCCTAAGTACTTTAGTGATAGTAGTCGTGTCGTAAGACTATTACCACTACTGCCGCTGCCATCGGTGCTTTTCTTTTCCTTTTACACATTTTACAGGAGAAAAATGAACCAAAAAGTTACCAAACTGATAGGGATTCCTTGTTGGCGATGAGAATGATGATGATCGTTGCAGATAAAAAGTTCTGTTTGCTATACTCGTTGTAGTAAGAGTTTTATTTCTTTCGTGATTTTTAATGAATTTTTAGACTTTCCTGTTGTTTTTCCATCTATATATTTTAAATGAGCATTTTTGTCGTTTAATGTCTTGGCGAAAATGAAAAACAGGATGAAAAAGACTATGAGAAACCAATAATAGCGTATGTAATAGGAAGAGAAAAGAAATAAGGACAAATTCCAGGAAATCCATACGGATGTTATCCATTTTGCTTTTTATTAATACTTTTACCAATGAAAAACGAATCTAATTTTGTATCTGCCTCTCTTAATAATGATTTCCTTGTATCCTATTTTATTATGTTTATGTCTCTGCCTAAAACGTAGGTATTTATAATAAAAATTACATGCGTTATACTTGTGGTGGTTTATAAATGTTATTTCCCACTAAATCATGAGTGCGCATTATTATTTTCTTCGCTTTCTGCCATTTTAATTCCTAATTTTATTATTTGTTCTCTTTAAAAAGTGAAACTAGCAATAGTAGCAACGAATAAACGAGCATTTAATAATTTTTAAGTAAATTTAATATTTTTCTACTAAAGTAATGCACAGTAGGTAAAAAAAGATGAATGAATAAGGGAAAAATTTATGTACATAGAAAAACAGTCAAATCTACGACCAACTTGACTAGCACAAGCACATGCACTTAAAAAGCGAGAAATTTAATTTGATTAAAACTTTCATTGGAAACTTTAAAAAGCCGCTTGCTTCTCTCTTATTTCGGTAAGCCAGTTATTCATTCGGAGTAATAATGTGGAAAGTGACAATACTTTCACTCTCATGCTAAGAAACCAACTATGTACAAATGTAGCACTTCCTGTTTACATGCAGCGAATGGTTTCTTTGCTGCATAAAATAAAAATATATTCTACATGGGCTTGCAATTGTGTCCGAGAATGTTTGTGTGGTGCCTGGTGAGAACAGGTAAAAGAGTGTGAAAATTTAAATAAAATGGCGATTGATAAGAATAGTTAGTTTTACTTTTGCTTTGCAAAAGAAACTGATAACTGTAAGAAAAACGTTATTTATACTTTTCCCATCGCATTGTATAAGCTTTTCTTCACTTTATCTGATTTTTGTAGTAAATCTCTGGACCTTTACGTTTCATATGTAATCATATCTGGTTTTTTCTCGAATGAAAGGAATTTTTTAAAAGTATATCCAATTTGAGAATAAAGCGAAATTTAAAACATACAAGATAATAAAGTAACGACGATTTTAGTATCAGATATTGTTGGTATGAATGCAGGTTCTAATTTTTTAAATCAATTTATGATTAAACATTTTGCCATGTTATGTGCATTTCTAATGCTTTGCAGCATATTATTCATGATAGTAAGTACATGATTTAACAAATTGTTCTAGTGTTTTTTTTTGTATTTTAACAAATATAATGTAAACCCTTCTTATAGAAGCACGTACCATGCATACTCGAATAATATACACAAATATGTATGCATGTCTTTTAGCGTTCATAATATATTACTCAAGAGACTGATCTTTCTAGCACGTATAGCTCATGTATCAAACACAAATGGAAAAAACATGCTTCACTCCCACATACATTCATACCATACGTATCATAGTAAATGGGGCTCTTTCCAGTCGAACATATCAGTTACTTCCTCACCATCATGGTTATCATCATCACTTTTTTCAAGAGAAAAAAATTCCGTCCCTGGAGAATGCAGCATCATAGTACATTGAAAGACATTGTTTTCTGTTGTACCAGAGAAATGGAAGATGGTAGGTTGTGAACATATTGTTGTATACACATGTAACGCAAGCCGTTCCGAACTCCAGCCTCTGGTGTCTTGGTTGGCCATGGCCATATAGGTTCCAGTGGACGCATTTTGCGAAAAACACACATCATAAAGGTAATAGTGATGGGATGATGATGGCCAATAAGCATTATAAACAGAATATTATACACATATGTATATATTTATATATTCTTGCATACATACCAAGATACATTTTAAGTAAGATAAATAACAATGTACTTTTGTAAGCACGATATCTACTTACTAGTACAAAAGCAGTACCATTGAAAATGGATCAGACTCATTATTCTTAAAAGACGTTTTCTTATTCTTTTATGATGATATATAGTGCGACGAAGAAAATATAGTCTAGTTACGCGCCTTGACGTATCAGCACATCTCCCTTTATCATCATCGTCATTCTATACCCTTTCGTACACACTTCTTTTGTATTTTGAACTGTTCTCATGAATATTATGGACCATGAAACATCTAACAGTTTGGTAGCATATGGTATTTGCGCCTGCACATACCACTTTTCTGATGAATATTTTTAGATTGCATATCAAAATGAAAAATTGAATGATATTCTCCTTGAAAGCATTATTTGCCAAACTTTTTCATAGAACAACAGCTTGTGTCGATCTGTGAAGGATTCTTTTTCTCTAGTGTTTTAAGACGTGCAAAGACTTAAAACAAAAAGAAAATATACATTTTATTTACATCGAGTATAAAACTTGCACAGTAAAAATGTTTAATATTTTGAGCTTCAGAATAGATACTTTATTACATGTACATACGCAGTCCTTGAATATAAGTACTTTGCTGGAGGATCATTTACATCATCATTTTAGTAGGAAATAACTGGGCCAGAAAGCACAAACTTTGATGTATTTACTACAGTGCAGATGTTCTCGTTGTTGTGCTGCTGTTCTATTTCGGTCAGTGAGCCTATGTATTCTAGTCGGCGTGTCATCGTCATGCATGATGTAAGTAAAGTGAATGATGGGATTTCGCTCAGAAATCATGCGGAGTAGTGGAGTAAGCAGAAACACCTTATGCAAGCTCACACTTTTGGTCCAAGTAAGGAAAAAGAGTCACTATGATCTCTTTAATGCGTGGTCATAGTCTATAAACTCTGTAGAAAGTTTATAAAACTTGTTTGGTAAGCGATAGTATACAACTCGGAAATAAAGAGCTTAACCACACAAACATATTGCAATGCAGGGGCGTGAATAAGTAGCCCTTGAGAGAATTTTTCGGCCGTCCCGTCGTTAAATATGCATATTCCATTGGACAAAGTAGAAGAGCATAAATATATATTCTTGAGGTGGTGAAAGTGGAGCACATTTTTAACTTGCGCTACTTCTAACTTTCTTCATTGAATATTCAAAAGAAAGTGGCTACTCATGTTTTACTGGAATATAACATTTAGTTATGATGCAAATATGTTGTCTTAAGTCAGATGGATAAAGAGATGTTGTGGGAAATGCAAAAAATAATGCAGTGATGTTCATGAATAATTATTTTATAAACTGATGTGGTTGGACTTTATTTATAGAAACGTAAGTGTATTTTACTTTACAGTATGAAATGAGTTTCTTGATTATTAAGATTTTCAATCATGATTTGATATTTTTAAATGCATTCGTACATAGGTAACATGTTGCTTGTTATATAAGTTTTTATGAATTTAAAAGGTCACAATAACGATTTGTTTACTTAGAGCTAAATCACATGAGAGAGGAAATTTTGTTCAGAATGTTATCAAAATACATTTATCATGACATGTTCAATGTTAAGATATAAAGGTATATTTACTCTAATTCTTATTCTTTTGTTTTCATAGATTCCTCTGACCAAGTTCAAGCACTGTTGGGAAACATTGCTGAGCTGCCTTGTGACCTGAATGCCCACATTGGAGAGAAAATACGGTTGGTGCTCTGGTCAAGAAACGACACGGTTATATACAGGTAAATTACTTTCTTTTTCTAGTAAGAATTTAATGTTCTTTCTGCAAAAGCAAATAATCTTTATTGCTAACTAACAGAGTTCATAAAACTTAGCTCGGAGGTGTATGTTAGTGATACAGTATAGAATACAGACTTGTAAGCAAACAAGCCATTACCATTATCTGGCGGAAGGAAATAATGGTTTTCAAGTGTACTCATTATTTTACAGGATACAGTAATAATAACCATTGTAATGAAGACAATAACTTTTGATTCATTTAAAGCTTAATTTGCTCATGATGCCTTTTGGCACTAGCTCTGGCGTTCATGGAATGGAAAAACATGAATGCTTGCAATACGATATATCGTTGCCATTGTTGTACAACGCTATATTTTACAATTTTCGCAATAGCTTTCATTATACTTGGTTATTTTTGTGGCGAGCACACTGGTTTCGCGTATTTGAAATAATTTGTTGCTTTAGTCGCAATGGTAGTGTATGTTAGCAGTTAGCATAAATATCTTCTTTTTTATTAGCTTTTCGTTTGTTTCCGTTTTTAAATATATGTGTTCTTTGCAAGCTTATTAAGCAGATTATGTTTTCGTGCGCCATGTTGATGTTGAAGATATTTTATGTAATATAATCGGCAACATTTTATGCATTTTCAACAACGATAAGTTTAAGTATTTCAAGTTGAACCAAAAATCAAATATTTAAACCATTAATTTGAGAATGCGTAAATGCTAGTAAACATGCTATTATTGCTATTGATAAAATTTCTACAAAGTTTTATACTTAACGACTGATGGGCACTAACTAATATCATATGCAACAAAACTTTCTTAAAGATATAGTTAATTCAAGTCACGGATATTATATCCCTTTATTCATCACAAGAAGATTTTCTTACTTGTGATACAAAAAAGCTATTTTATGTGAAGAAAAAGAGTAATAAACTCTACTTGGATTTCTTTTTGTTATTCGCTATTTTTCCCGAAGAAAATAAAGGATACACTTTCTTGAAAGATGTCTTTTCTTTTGGTTAAGATATCGTGTTCAAGTTCACAATCACGTTACACATCAGATCGTAGTCAGATTATATTACTTCCGTCTTGTTTTTCCATTCACGCGAAGTATGAAAGTTGCAAATGTAAGCAAAACATTTTTTTGTTTTTAGCGATTTTCTAACATATATGTGTATAGATTATCATTTTGTTTACCCGTTTCGATATTCATCGCAGAAGTTCCAATATCATGTGACATGTGCGTGATAGAAAAAAAATGATTATGTTGACCCAGATTTATGAAATGGCCATGAGTTGAGTTCTGTATTCGTACGTATCAAAGAAATTTGTACACATACGAAAAATCATCTCTGATAGCATCTTTTTGACCTGTCATGATGATATGTATTTTTATTGATACAATATCTGTACGCTCGTTTATATGTATATCATTCGCCCTTTCGCAACCTTGGGCAGTTGATGTATTGTATTGTGATACTGATTGTTCAGCAACTCACAATCAGCACCACCCAACTGTCATGCACATAAAAAGCAAACACTTAGTTTTATGTATTTGGGATCAAAGATAGAAAAATTGTCAAACAAGCACTTCATTTTCAAAGACATTTCAACTGGAGCACAAACATAGTCATGATCAAACACACTGACATCCTACAAATCGAAATATTTTGATTTCCGCTTTGGCACATTCTTTTTTATGTTACGCATACATTTTGGCCATGAATGTATGTATGCATCAAAGTCTATCCTTTCCGTTTTCCATCTTGTCATTTCAAATTAAGTATTAGCCCGTTGTCGCAAAGCCTCCATAAAAAACATGCATGAGCCAAGTAATAGACATGACCTAATAATTTTTACCCACTTATATTATATCCACATTCATAAATACGTCCGCTTTTATATTCTTTCTCTTTTTCTTGACTCTGCTTCGTGATCTCAAATAACATATCCGGTTGAGTTGACTGGGATTTTTCAGTTTCACATAAAATTGCCTCCGAGTAAGTAAGCAAAAGCTAACTACTCAACCCTAAAATGCCACGTAAATCGTAGAGAGAAAGGAATTGGTGGAATGACTGACTGAAATCGTACAAATTGAAGAATATACGGGTTTTCTGTTATGTTGGTGAAAAGAAACGTATATTGCAGCAAAGTGATTTTTCTGTTCTTTCTCCAACTCATCTCAAAACCATCTCGCACACACACAGCTTTAGCGTTCATTGTAACACGTACACGTGCATTCTATTGCCGTCTTTACTAGCAGAACAACCATTACCACTTGTATGATTATGTCACATATATGTCACATATTTCCCTTCATAAAAACATTTATTTCTGGTACTAGTGCTTCGCCATTTTGCCAATGTGTGATGGAATGCAGTTACAAGTTCATCCGAGCTTATTACACATATAACCCTGTATAGCACCTAACCTAAAATATATAGCCAATTTGTCTAGAACTCAATATTACAAGAAGTGAAATTCAACATGCACACTTTAGTGCATCCAGTCAAGCAGAAAACGCTGGAAAAATGTGGGAGAATGAAATCCCTTTGGGTAGCATTATCTCATGGTTGACTAAGGATCACAGTCTTCATAACTTCTTTTTTTTGCAAACTGTCTACGTGGACATGCATACGTTGAGCTACCGTGAAGAATGAATAGAATATTTGTGAAGTGAATGCAATGGAGCAGAGTAAAGTAGTGTGGCTGTCCGGCTGATGCCTTGTCTGAGTAAAATGAAGTGAGCATAACCATTGGACCGCGTATTGCCCTGATAGGTAATGAAGGCATATTATTGTTTCAGTATAAAAATGTGAGTAAAAACGAAAACTATTCTCTGGTATGATTTCCCACAGTGTATACTCGGGTTTTTATACGACAGACTTGTAAAGGTCCCATTGATAGCATTTTTCACATGCCTATATCTTTACAGTATCATAAAGTATAGACATATATGCTATTTTCCTCACACAAATGCCTCTCATAATCGTTAAACAGATTTCTCTTCGTCAGTATAGTCGTTTGGTCGGTCAGTCACACGGTCCCTTTTATGCTTTTCTCTCATATATTCTGCATAAAATGTTTGTGTAAAATGACCGATAAAAGAAGCATATATAATAGAAAACCTGTTCCAGTTCCATTTTATAACGCCTTTTTTCATCATAAATGTCTTGGGTAAAAGACAGTGAAAGTACACATTGTAGGTATCAAGTACAGTTATATAAAAGGGTTAGTTGGTCGTATAAAAGGCTATTGACTTGGAAGAAGGTATGACTGGCTGCTAGCTGTTGTGGTGATAGTCCATACCTAATACCCAACATACTGAATGAATGAACTAATGGATAGAAAAGGAGAGGTGAGATGTGGTCTCAGCTGTGTGACCCAAAATCAGCCAAGTGTAATGACGAAAAAAAACCTTTAAAACGGGGAAATGTTTTCTGTGGTACACATGCTACATGGCGAAATACTGGTTTTCGTTTGTCAAAACATTTCAGTGTTGCCTTTCATTAATGGAAATTGGTATACAATACAATGGAAGTTGTTTTAATGTAATGAACATACCTTTATTCTACATCATACTACAATAAAATTGGAGTTTATGACCAATTCTGTCCTGTGATATGCTATGGACACGAAACTGACAGCGAGACCTACTAGCTACTTTCCCCTAAAAATAATCATTTTGCATTTTAGATGCGTTAATTTACATTGCTTATAGTTTATAGTTGAACTTTGTTATTTTGAGTATTCTGGTTTTATTTTGTAAACAATTAGTCGTTTATTCTTTTTATTTGCAAGAAAGCTCTAATATAAGGTATACAAAAGTATTACAGTATAACACTAGAGCCACATCAAACAACCTACTTTTATGTTTTAAATTTAATGATGTATTCCATCGCAGCTAAAAAACAACTTGCATGCATCGTATTAAACCTATTTTAAGAATGGCAATAATGCTTTTAGCAAACTATATGTACAGAGAGTACGAAGCTGTGTTCGAGCTTTTTTTTAGCATTTTAAAAGGATTTGTGTCCATGTCCATATTTGTGAAAGTCATTCGTTTTTTACTTTCAATAGTACTACAGTAGAAAAGTGTCCAAGTCAAAAAGTAATAAATTACAGAATTTTCTATATATATGTATACGTAGGTGTATACAAGTTCCAGGGAACTAACCCATTCAGTTGCTTGAGCTAGCATTGATTTCCTTTTTATTTCCCATATAATCTGACAGTAAACCGCTTTGAAAGTTTTCTCTGGATTTTGGCTCATATGGACAGAATAAAAGAATGGATCATAGCAGCAAATTCAGTAGTATTACTAGAAACGGATATTACAACCATTATATACTAACTGAAACTACGTTTTTGAGCTTATAATATTAAATATGTAGGTATCTCATTCATGTAACAACATGTCATTAGAGTAGTTTTTGTGGTATGTCCATACCTACCTATTCACTTATCCACAATACAAGCTACTGGTTGAAATGCATCCGAAATGTTAACGAGCTTGTGTTTTGTAAAAGTTGAGTTTCTACTTTCTTCTTGTCCCTCTTTGGCCATTTGTGCGTGCATGTGTGTGTGGATATTAGTAATATCTACATGAATCCTCAAAACAGGATCTGAGTAGGCCGGTAGGCACAATATGAGCTTTATGAGTAAGCTTTTTTGTGATTCTAATCCATTTTCATTGGACTTTTGCTACAGTTTGAGTTAGACTTTCTCTTGCTGCTGTAGTTTTTTCTGTGACAGTAGAGTACACTTATAAGTATAGTACTTATTCTTAGATTCGACAGGATAACAGTAGCGTAGCATATATAGAGCATGGCAGCAGAGGAATGAGTGACCGAGTAAAACTCTCTGGCTAAATGGATTTTATAGGGTTAACAGCTTTATGGCTTTCCATCTTATTGCTTCTATCCCATCAACTTTGTAAAGTATGTACCTACTTACAACTAACTTACATTGCACATTATTATATTACATACCATAACATCATAAGGAACTAAAGCAAATTGCTCTTTGTGAGTCTGGGCATTATCATAGTTGTTATTATGACTATTTCGCTTTAGCATTACTGCCATTCCCATATTAGTCGCAATACCACTAACTCCAAGCTATAACTACACAACTATTTCAGTTTTGTTGCAATATATCACTTTATTCTTTGCTACAGAAAGATTCATGGCTTTATACCCTGGCCTTTTTCCATTTTCAGTGAAAATTTTGCACATGTATCACTAAACTGGTAGGTGGCTCAGAGCTCAACATCTCCAGAAAATTTACAGGATGTCTACTTTCATTTCGATTCGATGCTGCCTTGTTGGAAAATCAGAGCCTTTTCAGATTTTTTTGAAGACAAGACTTCTAAATACAAGTTTTCACAGAAAAATTCCAAAATACGTCAAAAGAACATATAATATTTTCAGAAAACTATACTAATCATGTGGGAGAAATTTCATTCTCTGTTTCCTCACTTTTTGTACCAATGCCTACAAATAGACAGTTTTTTTTAGTTTTTCTACTTTTTCTTGTGAATTTCCCAGTAAATCTTTATGCATCTTACTCAGCTTAAAATCTGTGCTCTTAAAGTAAGCTAAGCTACCTAATGCTTTCATCTTTTACTGTTTATTCCATTTCATGGAGTTGACATAAATTGCCAATTTGAAAAATGAGTAAGCTTATTTATGGATGTCAGGAGCATGCAGAAAATATATTGGGAAATTGCGAGAAAGGAGTAGTATTACGCCTGCTGATCTACGGAGCTATTATTTTTCTGAAAGGAACACTTTTTTGTAAATCCATTCCTTTTTTGACAGCATTCCAGATGAAACTTTTTTTTAAATGTGAAATTCCAAATATGATGTAATTTTTATAGCTGTTTTGATCTATGAAATGACATGCAAATTATAAGAGCAATGACAGATTAATATCTGTACTCCGGAGAATTTTTTGTGATCTTATGAGGAGATCTAATTTTTAAATTTTTTTTATAAATTTTTAGTTTGGATGCACGTGACAAACAACTAGAAGAAGGTCAACACTGGTCAAATGAGCAAGCACTTGGAGGCCGCGCCTACTTTCGAATTGCTACCGATCCACCGAGCTTAGTTATTGAGAATGTCAAGGAGTCAGATGCAGGACTGTACAAATGTCGACTGGATTTCAAAAACTCACCAACTGTCTACCACTCTGTCAACCTTACCGTGATCGGTAAGTCAAATTAATTTATTTTTCAACAATTTTCTGCGTAACCCATCTCTCTACGCAAAAACAAAACATTATTTTTCGCTTCATGGTATATATCTTACCACGCCTTAAGCAAATTTACTTTTTCATATGTTTCAATTTTGTTCGGAAACGAAACATTATTTATTTCGTCACGGGTACTTTTCCAGAGCATTGCCAAATTACTGTATATTTGCTACGGATCATGATAATCCTTTTATTCAGTTTGAAGAATATTATCCAGTGATGAAGGACTCTACATACATTGTGTATTTTACCACCATCAGCTAATAATAAATATTATGCTTATAACGGCTAACGACCTCTTTTTCCTTTCATACTATTTATTTATGTGTATTTTGGTGGAATAAAAAATGAACAAACGACCAAGAAAAAAATACTGATACACAAAAGCTCTTAATGCGGATGACAGATTGTTTCTTGGTTGTTTTTTATATATTTTTTCGGCAGACTTGTGCCAAACTCTTGCTCAATAATATATGCTTTGGTTGCCGTATTTTTGAAGTAGCAATAGTATTTATATAAGTGTGAATGAGTGGTTGGTGGTTTGGTAGTGGTGTGAGCCAACTGCCAAATAAAAGCAAACAGCCGTTTTTCGGACGGCTAAGAGAAAAGAGAAGGCTAAAGGGTATAAAACCCAGTGAAAGGGAATAAGAAAGGAAACGTAAACAAGTATCAGCAGAAAAATAGTAACGAGTCAGATACTGGCATCATTATCAGCCTACATTCTTCATCCTCTCTCCTCCTTTTCCATTTGCTGAAAAGACGCGAAGGAAGTGGTGATTGAGTTGAGAAGGTTTCGAAATTCCGACTTTACTGTTCCACTCGTTTGGTTACTGTTTGGTTAGTTACGATTATTTCTGGCTACTCAACTCTCATGTATACCCATATACCTACTTGTCCTATTACGTTCGCGTTCTTCATCTTTAACTTTACCCAATTTTTTCATCAGCAACATCATCAGCCGAAAAAAATCCTCTTGAGTACCATACTTTCTCTTTCATTTCTTTATACATACTTCGTGTAAAGAGTAGTTAAGCCAGTAAACTAGTATTGGATTTTTTTGGATGTCCAAATGAGGATGATGTTGGCTTAAACTGAAGTACCAACAGAGAAATAAGCAGCAACATCCCTACTTATACAACTTTTTTATCCTCGTTCTAAGGAACAAGAAAGAAAAGCTTTTTTCTACTCTTTTTTTGCCTTGTTTGCAGAAGTTACGGGAAAAATAGTGTTGATGATGATAAGTGTTACTGTTACAGTTACATTCACGACAAGCAGGAAAACAGAGACAAAGGAGCAGCTTTGAAGGATTTCTAGTTGGAAAAGTGACCATATGGTCAGTCAAGCTCCTTTCCTTTGTGTATGTTTTTGCCACATATTTTTGTGGTGGTGGAGTACTAGACGCGGGCGGATGTGAAAGTTTCATACATGAACGGACGATAACCTATAATCATGTTATGGTACATTTTTGTGGCAAAACAACCCTTTCCATCGAAAACTCGAAGTATAACTAGAACTGGTATATGAATTCTGCAACCGGCATCTATTGCACTACTACACATAATACGGCACTAGCAACCACATGCTTTCTCTTGTCTATGCGACATGATGTCACTGCACAACTACGTGGCCATCATATCACACATAACCAGCTAACAGGCAACAACATGAACGCCCCACCGGGGCCTTATTATGGTGGGTTTAATTCAACTCAACGAGGTTTTTACAAAACTATAAAGGCAAGTATGGTCATAGTCGTCAACAATAGACATCAAGACAGGAAGCTTGGATGGACAACTTGAGATGAATGATATTTTCCTTCAGATTTATATATTGAGCAAAAAATAGTTTTTTTAGCTGTATGGTAGCAGTAGTATTCTGCGCGTTTTATATGACTTGTCACACAATAAAAGTACGTACGATTTTTCCCCTATCCCATAATAAATTCTAATGTTTTTACTTTTGTAGATAGAAAAAAAGAAGAAACAAATTGCAGCAAGTTTCTTGCTTAAAATTTGTTAGTGTTATGTTCATGACATATGGCATTATGTACATATAGACTGGTCTCCACAAAACTGTCACTTTGTCACCTTTGACCAAACATACATGCATACATGTTTTTGTAAGTGAGAAAGCTCCCGAAACAAAAAATATTACGTTAACCGATTTAGTTGGTTTGAATTTTTGCTGGATGATAATAAAAGAGTGAAAATCGAACAACGATAAATGTAATGACAACAAATGTAATGTTTTATAGAAAACAATTGCATAAGGAAAGTCTCTTCATTACATAATTTTGTACCACAACACAATAAATTGTCTGGCTGAAAATCAATTTTTCAAGACCATTTATTAGTGGACCTTTGTTGGGTTTTGAAAACCTCAGCACAATACAACGAAACAAAGATATTCTGTAGATTTGTGGTGAGAAAGGTTAAAGGGTAAAAAGGCAAAAGTGGCAACTCTTGTAGAAAAGTGGGCAAGCTAGAGGAGTACTCCTTTAGTAGGGTAGTATGGTGGACATAATATCGTGTCAGCATTTTGGCAGTGGTCTCCGTCCGGGAAATGGCTCCACTTAAGGATGCCGGAGATTTGTCACAAAAAGCAGCATAATGTCCCTTTATATGTACAACGATTTGTATGTACACGTGCATTTATACAGCGAGCGAGTTTTAATACCTACTTAAGAGAATATGTGGTCAGATTTTTGGAACTGGATAAGAAGATAAATCGTTGAGAAAAGTGGAATAAAGTTTTTCCCGAATAATTTCTTTATGAATACCACACGCATAAATTCTTTTTATACAAGTATTTGGAACATACTTTCTTTGTAGTTGGTGGTTTTCTTAGTTAAAATCAAGAGCAAAGTATAGTTTAGTAGATATATAAATATACATATATATTAAGCCCAAGTGCGTGTATGTCTTTACTTACATCAAGTCATTCAATCATATGTGCGTGAGTACACAAGCAGATCAATTCAATTTTAGCTGTGCTTTGTACTAGCTTTAAAAGTTGTGAAACTAGAAGATTTAGAGGAAGATTAAAAAGTTTTATTGGGTTTGAGAGTAGATGTTTTCGTGTTGTTTTTTATTTGAAAACCAGTAGAAATTTATTTGGGAGCGAAAAAGAGTAATGGAATCAAATCACAACGCGACAAGTTTTTTCTCTTCGCCAAGCTAGAGGAATTGCGTGAAAATGGGAAAGACAGAGTCCACTGCAGTGGCACAGCAATCCCGGGGTTGCAGTGATGGTCCAACAAAATAGTGCCATTTCATATATGGCAAAGTAACGTAACAGCATCAAGCTAAGTTAGCAGCCAGCCAACAACGGAACCGACCAGTGAGAGGTCCAACAGACAAACTTAGATTTACGATGGTCAACTCTTGAGAGATTCATGTCGCCTGTGCCATTACTTATGTTTATACCGTACATAAAAAGGTGTGGACTGTGCAAAAGAGTAGGGTGTACGTACATAGAATGGCTTTACCTAACACGGCGGAATTTAGTCTCGCTATGAGTCAGCTGCCTATAAAATAAGTTTAATGTCATATTACAAATGGACATCGAAAAGACCGAAATACATCCAAATATTTTTTCCCATTTTGTATGGGAATGGCATGAGCACAAAGTGGCAAAAGAATAAAAGGGCAACGAAGAGGAGAAGTCATTGAATTAATGGATTTTTTCTTTTTCCATTCCTCAGCATTTTGTATTAGAAAGAAAGAAAGAGAGGGAGAAAACAAGCAAGTGGGCAGGCAGTGAAGAGGATGGGGACAACAAGAAAATTGTAACGCCAGGGAAATTTCACTACAAGAAATAAAAAGTGGTTATTTGGTTGGTTGGGTTAGCTGTTCGATCAACCAACTCTTCTACTCCAAAACCAGACATTTCAGTAATACTATATGCCATGCCATACACACCATACCACAATCCTCATCCCAACATGGTGACTTGACTGGTGACATGTACATTTTGGCATTTCTTCCTCACTCGCTTGTTAAATTCGACAAAAAATATATAAAAAATATTCTACAACAGTCCAAGTCTTTTTATAACTTCGTTAGCGAGTGTCTCGTGTGGCGATTGTCGATGGCAGTGTGGTAGTAGTGATGGTGGTGGCAGTATTTTATATTTTGCGACTTTAGCTACTGTTGATGTCGTAAGGAGGCTATGACGAAAGTGTTACTTTTTACTACAGCTGTAGTATTCTCAGTCTTTATAATGGACAGCCAACAGGCATCATATTAGTAATATGACTGGAATAAAAAATACTTATACTTGGGTAGTAGGTATCTACATTTATTTTTTGGCTTTGGTGCAGTAATAGCAGCAGCCACACCATTCAACATTGAGTTATGTACGTTCATTGTACTAAAGAAGTTCAAATGTTCAAAATAGGGACGGATATTTTGGCTTCTGTAGAGCACACAGAAGACTGTTCAAGGCTTAAACTATATTGGTATGGATGGTACATTACCAAATAACTTCACTATTTCCTATACTGTTTCGAAGGGTGAAACAGTAAAAGTACGAATGATATTGGCTGAATCTCGTAAAAAGGTCGTCTGTAGCATTGCCTCCAGGGTACTTTCTCCTAGCATGTCTCATGATCATGATGGTAGGCGTATAAACCCTATGCTGTCGGCATTTTCACAAGGAAGAAAAAGAAAGACAAGCCATCACATCATCATCAGACTGCGACTGCACTATCTTCATATCATAATGTAACAGGCTTTCTGAAAGAAAACAAAATCAACCAATGTCATATAGTCGTATTGTGTTCATGCTCAGGATGATGATCATCTGAACTCCTCCAAGAATATTGACAGAATTTCTTTCTACAACTACAAAACTGTACTATAATAAGAAATATAGTAAGTGTTTAGGAGAAAAAATGAATTTAACATTTATCATAATATCACGAGTATCGTTTTAGAAAATGTTTGTAGGAAATTTTCAAAGATGGTAGATATTGAGTGTCAATATAATTAATGCATTGCATATTAGTCAACAATTTATATTACAATTCGTTGTTTCGGAATGCATCTATCTTGAGACCTTTTGCTGCAACCTGTAACTTAACGTTTGTCGCAGAATGATACCTATTGGACACGTGTGATTACCTGCATTTGCTGACTTACGATACCTTTAAGACATACCGTATTTTATCATTTTCCCTGAGGTAATGCGGCCTAGCAAACAAGTCATTTAGTTTGTCTGAAGTACGAAATCATACTACAATACAATAACACCATGACTGCCTTGTAAGTTTGTAGTAAAATACTCCTGGTAAAATCATAAAACTGTGCATTGTTAGTTACCTTTTGTCGTCTAGTTTTTCTGAAAAACGAAATCTGTTTAGCGTACATATATGCGTTTGTGTAGCGTTCCTTGGGAATAATTTCTCGTAGTATTAAAGTACAAGAATCAACATCCTACCGGTATCCGAATCCAAACTCAGTTTACCTCGGGACCATTCAAGTCCCTCTCGGGAAAAAAGAAGAGCTTCGCAATACAAGCTATCCGTACTTCACGATCTGTGAATTCCCTTTCTGAAGAGACTAAAACGAAATATCGCGTGTGAACCTGAACCTGCAAAGGATCGCTTCGCAGTTTTTTCACATCACACTCTAATTTTCAAAGAGAATTTTGTGTGGCAATACTAAGGGATGCGGAAAGTGGAAATTTCTCCTCTCGACAATTTCCCCGCAAAAATTTTCAGAAGGGAAAAGGAAATATACCAAGGCTCTGAATACTAATATATATATTACAATTTTGCAAGATATATTTACACAGTACTTGTTTGGTAGCGGATCGTCTTGTGTATAACCTCTGTAAAGGTTCATTACAAAAGAAGTGTTTGAGAGAGAGAGATGAAACGCATATGAGCGTATGCCTTGCCCCAGATCAGAATGGAAAAGTAAGTGGACTTACTGAGGTGTATATCACTCGTATAGTATCTGCTTACTTTCTTTGTACATACTATATGGACCTTTTCCGATTCCATACATAAACATTGTCTGATCTGTGCCATCAAATTGTTAACTATCTTATTTTTATACTCAATTTCCTAAATATTATAACAGCGAGGAAAATATTAAAGATTCTATTGTACAAATCGGTAGGTAACTCAAGAAAAAGTACGTACGTTTATTAGAATAAAAATAATGCACTAAAAGGTTTCGATATTGATGCCTATGTAAATATATGAAAGGTGTACAGGACGTCTTTCTATCTGTATAAATATACAAGATTGGTTTCACTTCCTTCTTCGCTCCTTGATACAAGCCCCCCAACACTATTGCCGCTTTCAAATCTGGAACTCTCGCCATCGGAGAGGTATATTTACAAAAGAAAGTCGTCCCTCTACATGTATGTAAACTTATTTATGTGGACCTGATCATACTGTTTGGCTTCCTTTTCTTTAGTCGTCGTTTCCTTCTCGATTTTTCTATCGAAAAACTTAACCATTTTTCTTATCTTTGACTTGACACTTTCCATATTCTAAATATTGAGGAACAGGGCAAGATAGCATGTATGTATATTTGAAGTACACCGTGAGAGCAGCAAAGTTTACATTGAGAAGTACGAGGGTAAAATCTCGATTTGATTGGGAAGCCATTGTCGTTATTATATTTCACCCTCCTCCTTTCTTGTCATATCTCAAGTCCTTTTTCCATCGTAGTCCAACGATTTTATTTGGAAAAGAGAAAAGGAGACAAACGTGTACACCTTGAGTTTTTTTTGTTTTTTTTTTTTTTGTTCTTCCCTTCTTATGTCTATATTTACATAGCTATACATATATGTGTGTAGTAAGTGTATACCATAGATTTTTCTTTAGATAAAAATAGCTTTTCTACTTTCACACACTCAACACGCGTCTGCATTTTCAGATTTAAAAACAGAAATATATTTTTTACCTTCAATGCAATATCAAACAATCAGAACTTACCTATCTTGAAAAATATACCTATGCTTTCTGCGTGAATTCCTCCCCCCACTAAAAAGTTTTACTCGACTAGTTCCCGATCGGTTTGAAAGATTATGTAACGCCACTCGTGCAACTGCATTTTTCTTACTGTCTGTGTCACCTTGCAAGAAGTAAAAGCCTTTAAACAGCAAGAGCTTCCGACTCAAAGATACTGTACAGAGTTTCAATATTTATTTCTCCATTGTCATCATTATCATCATCATCGTTGTCTCAACTCAGCATCAACCACATTTTTCTCCAGCTACAGAAAGCTGTTCACTTTCTAAAAGTTTTCTATTTACCACTGCTCCTTACTTACTGATCACATCACGTGGCATGATCTGATGATATTCCAGGCTACTGCCTACTAAAATGAAAAGTAAAGACAAGCAGTAAAGCCAAATAAAAACGTTTGTCATGTGCGAAGAAAAAAATGGTGAAAGTGATGATCTTCGGTAGACGTGTCCATTTTTTTTATATTGACATGCTCGTGGCGAATTGCTGTGGGTGCTTTTTCATTTTTGGTGCAGCAAATGCATTCTGTAATCTTTACAAGAGTTGTCAGGGGCAGGGGATTTCTTTGTTTCTTGAAACTGTTTTTTCTAGCTAACTTGATGTACGCAACATATCCAGTGTATCTCTTCAAGATAGAAAAACGCTTACGCACTGTTAACGATAATAATGATGATGATGGTTGGTTAGTGGCAATACGAATTATTTGAGTTTTCTGCTCTATGAATGCTTACTTGAGTATGATGACGAATGTATTGGTATTGGCGAGTGCACAAGAAAAGCATGGTGTACATTTTCAAATTTGTCAGTGGCACACAGTATGAGGCTGTCCTGTCGTGCTTTTCCTTCATATGCCTGTTGTCTTTTGAGTTAAATCGAAGGATAGAGGATTGAGAAAAACTTCAGCTGAAAGAAAAGTTGAAGAGGAGGGTAACGCAAAAGACATGGATAAAAATTGCAATCAAGTTAGAAGTATATTGGAAAAGAATAAAAGTTTTGAATGCCCAACAAAACATCACTTACTTGAAGGAAGTTGGGTGCACCATGCATTTTCCTTCATGATCATGCTGAGTGGTACGCACTTACGCCTTGTCAGATAAAAAAATCGATCATCATTGCATTGCTGTTCACGGAGAGGCTTAGATTTCCTCTCTGCTATAGTCTGGCTATAAGGTATATGACAATGGAGAAAACTTGTTTGTTGTTAGAGAAAAACGGACAAGAGAAAAATATTGATGTCCATTTTCTTCGATGTCATATTTAAGCTGCTGGATACGAGAAAAGAAAACGAGGGGAAACGGACGGGAAGAAATTGACTACAATTTGTTATCTTGTTCTGAGTGTGTGTGTTGGTATGTCTTTCAAAATTTAAAAAGGATTTCGCGAAGAAACTAAGCCATATTCTACTCTGATGAATGAGTAGGGAATCTTGAAAAACAAAAATGCTCTGTCAGTTTTGACAAGTGATATAGACTAACTGCTTCATACGTTAGTAGACAGACGTGAAAGGCGTGACATGTGAAGTGTGAGGTCACGTACACGTATGCTTTGCTGTATTTAAGTGACAAAATGGTTACGTACATCTGTTGGAAAAGTTTTTCCACTAGAAAACGAAGCAATAAACAATGAAATATATGCATACATACGTACGATATAATGCAATTGGCGCCCTGAGTACTTTTACTCATTTGATTGCTTAATTGTCTCTTTTGCCTTAATAAAAGTAATTAATGGAATTGAGCACACAACATAAATCCATAGCTAATCTAACAAAAGCCAAAAATGAAACCATATACTATTCTGACAATATGATTCTGTACAGTTTTAGGCTTAAAATTCATAATGGGTATTCAGTATTCATTTATTTTAGATTATTCGAATTCAACATTCGAAATAATTTAATACCACTAAAAGCACTTGATTTTAGGATTTCAACTATCACGTTTTATTTTACTGCGAAAGTCTCAATTCATATTAAAATTTTGCCACGGGTACAACCAATAATCAACCAACGAACCAAAGCCACCCACACACAACACCCAAACCATTTTCTGCTGGAAACAACCAAAAAAATGGGAAGGGACTTCTATAATGCCACTTTAAATGCTACTACTTTTCTGTGTTTTTATACATTGGTAGTCTACATCAATTAAGATAAGCCGCATTACAATTTAATGGGTTTCACGTCCACATAAATGAGCCTGAATGGTGTCGTTACAACGGATAAAAACATGAATTTTCTCTCTTCGTTGTAGAGATCTTTTGTGTGTGAAAAGATATCCATAATGTCAAAACATTACTACCAAGTTGGCTAATGTTTTGATACACGTTGATCATTCAAGTACACACGCCCAGTTAAAATAAACCATTGTGTATTTTTTCCCCTGTGAACTTTTTAATTTCCTCTGCTTTTTCCTTATTACACAGCCACTGTTGTATTTTATCCCTTATAACCAGTTCACCTCTTACACGCTTTTTCATTCGACATTTTCTTGGGTGAAAAGCAACAAAAAATATCTCGCTTCTGTTGAGAGATTAGTAATCGTGACAGGTACTTCAATGAAGAAAAAACAGCAACATCGACGGGCGTCGCCCCTCTCCAGCTCACACTTAAACTCGCAACACACAACGCTTTCGGATTTTTTACGATGGGCTTGTGCCCTGCTTCCTTATTTTTTGTGCTTGTGAGTGCATTGCATTCTTTATTCAAAGTGACGTATGTTAGTGCGTTTACTGCTGCAGGAGCAAGAGAATCTTTTGTTGTGTTGTTTTTTATTGTGTGTGACTAAAAAACAAAGACAAGACAAGAAAAAAACACGACGACGCGACGTCACTTTAAGATTGGCCTTTCTTACATGGTATTATGGATGTTATACAATAAAAAGCATCATCATCAGCATGAATCATGGCATGGCAAAGGTTAGTGGTTTGGTAATGGCTAAAATCAATGTCACTTCTCTCTTCTTGGAGCAAGTTTTTAATGCCATTTTAGAGAAGAAAACAGGGGAAACTGTGGAAAGAGTTGTTGAGGTAGATCAAAAGAAAAATTATAGCTTGTACATTTCAAAAGTTGTTGCTCTATTTGACGGACGAGCAAGGGTGATGGGCAAAGTCAATGGAATAGCATACAAGCTTTACTGTAGAAGATAAGATGATCAAAAAGTTATGAAAAAGTAACAAAAGGTTAGCTCAACAGTGAGGCATATTAATTTGTAAGCATAAAATATAATATCGGGGCACACGCATATCAGTATATGCGGTTCCATTTTTTTGGCGTTGTTAGTAGTGTTCACGGCACGTTTGTTTTACGAGATGTGAAGGTCGCTTCTCCCTAAAGTTGCAGACAGAATAACAAAAAATAAAGGAAAAAACAAGAATTCAAGGTAAAAAAAAGTCTGTAAGCATTATTTTCATCACGCAGCACGAGAAGATAGACACAGCCTTTCACTGATATTTTCAGATCTACTTGATCAAACAGGCAAAATATGCGATGAGACGAGAACTGAAGTGACACTTTTTTATCCTTTCAGCTTGTATGAACTTGAGTACGAATCTGGGATAGAAGATTGCTGAGAAAATAATAGAAAAGAATTTGTTTGTGTATATCAAATAGGATCAGAAGCTGTAAAAAATAGTAAAAAAGAGGCAAACATTTCTTTATGTCTAGTATGTGATACAAGCATGAACATATAAACACTGAAACGCATAGTAAACCGAGAATGCTGTAACTGTTAATATGATATGATAATGCTCACTGTATCAATTCAGAAGAGTTTTTTTTAAAAACATGTCTGTCTGAGTACTTAACATATACTAACAGTATGCCCATGTCTTGAATCCATTTGTTTTTATTTCAGAAGTACTTTTTGTAATAAAAAGTCAGTCTGTATTTTTATATTTACTCTTTTCGTCCCTGAACTGAGCTTCAATTGTTGGAGTCTTCTTTTTGCTCGATCGACAGAAAAAACGTAGGAAATATGTAACCAAGAAGCTCAATGTCTAATGTATGCGTTGTAGTAAAAGCAAATACGAGCAATATTGGCAAGCAAGGTTGAAAGATAGAGCATTTGTAAAATGGATTTCTTGACGTTATGTAAACAACCTTGCAAAAAAATTAAATTACGTCTTGTCTAAGAAAGACGAAAAAATACAAAGAAGATACCAATCCGTTTTCATCTTTTCTGTTTTGTATGTAATGCCGTGTCGTTGTTTTGCTTTCGCCCTTAATACCTCCATGTTGTTCCTTTAGTATTCTTGATGCTTCGCTGGCCTTCGTCTATAATAAGACCACAAGTGAATGAGTAATGAAAGTGGATGGTTACAAAAGCAAAGGAAACGCACGACTCAGTAATGTTTAGAGGCACTAGCAAAAAGTTTTGTGTTGTTTTTTCGTTCTGTTTTTGTTCATCGTATTATCTCTCTCGCTCATCTTGGTTATTCTACGTTTTTTCTACCATTACCAATTGTAGCAGATCGCGTCAGTTGTGAACCTCTTAAAAGGACCAAGCAAAAAAGAGACGAAAAAACTCGAAGACATCTGGCAAAAGAAAATAAGATGGTGTCTGTGTCGGATCGTCTGAGGTAGCTAGCTACTATGCATTTAGAACAGATCTCGTTACATTATGGAAAGGTTTTATCTTTTTCGCTATCCTGTGATCGAAAAAGTAGATACTGTTCTTTGAGAAAGATTAGCGATTCTCTTTACAGATTAAAATACTAAGCAATGTTCTCTTTACCAAATTCAAAGCAAGTAACTCAAAATAAGCTCTAGCTGACTCTACTTTTATTTCTTATCATATCCTATCACAGAGTTACCTGGGCTATGTTGGGACCTCTTGGTTTACTTTACATTAGAACAACTTGCAATTGCAAGGGTTTTAGTTTTGGTCAATGACAGGTTTACGGTACACATTATGAAAGCGTGACTGTGGTGCGGTGGTAGTTTAAAGGCCACAGGAAATAAATTTCGGTTGAGGCGGACCTTCGTTTGCATGTAACGGGGGAAAGCCTCTTAGTGACAGCTTGAGAAAGAAAGCTGAAAAAGTAGAAAAAGAAATTTTAGTCAGTTCAAGCAAAAAAATATTTAGTGCTGTGCGTAGCCGTAGTGGTTTTTCTCTTGTATTTTTCCCTCCTGCTTCAAAATCCATTTGTTATTATTGTTGTTTTGTTACCAAAAAGTATAGATACTAAAGCCATATGCTCTTTTCAGTTGTTTCTGTTGGAAAACCACTTAGAAAGTAGCAATCACGCTGCATTTCACTTTCTCTTCTCCACACTGCAAAACATTTCAGGCATACACACACAACATATTTGGTATGTTAGCATACAAGCAACACCATCATCTTGTCCTCCATTCATATTACATTTCACTCCTTCGGTCTGATGATGGTGGTGGTTTATTGTGTTTTGTGTACACAATGTAATTGTAACCAAACCCATTCTCCTCTCATTCTCATCTGCTGCTCTTGTTACTTTCAACTCTAGTCTCTGTTCCTAGTTTCACTCTCTCTAGTTGTTTCACTTCCCACTCGTTTTATGTTATGCCAAAGGAGGGACCACACTCTCTGGAAGGAAGACAAATGAGCATTCATTCACGCACACACTTGAACTCTAACAACTAAACATACACAAAGTAATGCATACATGCAGATATATAACTATAACAAGAACAACAATACTTTTTTATGCATGGATCGCTAACTCCACCGACAACTAACTGCAGCGTAGCGAGCATTTTCATTACACAGCAATTTATACAACATGAAAGTGTAGAAAAAAGGAACTTAGTACAAGTAGAGTATTCCATTTGACTGATGTGAAGCGGAGAAAATAATGCTTGCGGTACCGGATTTTCTCTCATTTTCCCTTTCTTTCTCTTTTGTCTGCTGCCCCTGAGATCAATGGGAAAAAGAGTAATTTCAGCATTATTGCTAATATACCCTGGGGGTTACCGTTTGTTACCTTTTGCGGTGGAATAGCTTCATAAGCACAAAAACACAAAATGCACAATAATAATAAACCCATCAAGCTAGGAGTAGCTAAGTGGCGAAGCTATTTGGAATATGTTGAGCTGATAGCTGCTAAGCTCACTTAGACGAGTCGAATGATATGTCACTTGCTATAGGTGACCTCATAAAAAAATTGAAATCGTAAGGTCAAGTGTTTGGGTCATTAGAGGTCAAATGAGGGGTCATTTGTGGTCTACTGTGGGG
>JAQFXM010001959.1:0-27880 GCA_034693345.1 Entomobrya multifasciata
ATTGTAATGTTGAATGGGAGAAGGAGTTGTTGGCTTTTTATTGGGGGTCATGCCTCTTCTCTCGTTCCTTCTCTCGTGAGTCAGTTCGGATGAGATCGACTTGACTCACAAAAAACTTTATTTTAGAGAGATGGAAAATAAAGAAGCATTTTAATGCTTATAAGCGATTTGTTTTTATTACTTTTTATATACCTATCTACCTTTTATGATGAGAGGAGGAGATGCGAGATGTGATGATGATCATGATGGTCTTTTGGACTTGGACAAGAAGACTTGGTCGTCGGGTCGGGTTGGAGGATGTACACATATTTTTGTCACGAGACTTTAAAACAAGAGTATTGAGAGACAAGCAGAGATTTATATTTTTTCGGTTGTTGGTGTTCAGTCAAGTAGAGTGAGAGAGGAGTTTATGACTTTTGAAGAATGGCTTGTTTGAAAAAAAAGAAATTGGCGATGAACTGAACACTTATCTTTTGTAATTATACATATACATAATATAGAGAGCAATGAATAAGATAAGGTAACGTGTAAAGTAAAAAAAGGGAGGAAGGAAAAGGAACATGAAAAAACAAAAAGGGATAATTTTATTTATTTTTGCAAATTGGTTTGGCTTGAAATAATAAAAAATTGCTAGGGTTTATTTTTACTGCTGAAAAAATAATTGCAGATGTGGAGTCACATGTTAGTAAAATTCGGAATTGTTGTCGCTTCATAAAAATTCATACGAGATGACTGAGATGATAGATGGATAGATGGATGGATGTTCGAGGGAGCAAAAATATAACTCCCCCTTTTTTTGGTTGACTTGACTCGAGTTTTTAAGTTGGCTTGAGTGAGTGAGATTTATAATTTCATGAAATGTTCATATCGTGTAAAAAAATTATGTGCTTAATAGGTATACTTTTACAAGGAGTACGTTACATGTGTCAATAAAAATATGTGTGACTTGACTTGAGTTTATACTTGTTTGAAAAAAAACTGGCCTTTTTTTTCATTCTCGCGTTGCTAAATGTACAAAAATATAAAAATCAGTCGACAAACTAATTCGAATGATAGTTTAGCATGTTTTTTAAAGGATATCAGTTTACATGGGGCATAGATGTTCATAAAGTGTGTAAAGAGCATCAAGCCAAGCCAGCAAAATTTTCATATCACACCAAACAGAATAATATTTTTTTAGGTTTATCCGACCCAAACCAAAGCAGAGAGCTGACGAAGAGGACGAGTAAATGCAAAAAAAAGAAAATTGTATGGTCGTTAATCGTTGTAATTGTGAATGATGTTAAATGCTCTCGCAAAATATATATTTCTGTATTTTTTTTCAATTCCCAGTCAACATCTTCTCGAAAATGAAGAAGTATTAAAACTGTCTACAATTTACACATTTAACTAATTGTAAGTATGGTGTGTTTGCTGCTGCTGATCATAAAAATGAAGGTTTTATGATTTTTTGGATTTTTATGATGCATGCATCCGACATCCATCCGAACATTCGAGTGGTGTTGATCATCGTGATCATCATGATCATCAGCCACCCTACTTAACTGTCGAAAGCAGAGTGGTGGTGGTGACTGTGACTGGTGAGGTGATGATGGCGGGGGAGGGGTAAAAATGGTCGTGTCGTTGAGATTGATATGAGATGTCTGAGAGATGAAAGGGTTTTTACTGGATTGGGGTTGAGGATTAGGATAACTATTTTTTAGTTGGGCTTTCATTTTATTTTGCAAAGTAATTTGGTGATTGAGAATGGTGACGAGTGGTAATAAAATATAAGAATTAACTGTTGTGATGTAATACTCTCGGGCTCTCAGGCCAATGATGCTATATTGTGATTGATAGAGAGGAAAATAGAGAAAAGATTAACTAGAACAGTACAACGGTAAAAATTTAAACTCAGTTAACTTTAAGTAAAAATGTGCATCTCGATATAATGATATGCTTGGATTTGAACAGTTAGTTGAATTTTTACTAAAATGACATATATGTAAAATGTAAGTAGTTTTGAGAGTTGATCAAAATGAGTCAGTTAAAAATGTAAGTAGTTTTGAGAGTTGATCAAAATGAGTCAGTTAAAAATGTAAGTATATTAAAGAGAAGAATTAAGGTAAGTATGCATAATGCAGTGCATTGTAAATATTTACATAACATGTTAGTTATCACATCAGATTTTCTAATATAAAAAGATTTTATTATAATTTCTAATTAATCAAATCATCAAATCACTTATAAAAAAATATGCATACGACGTTGCATGTATATTGAATTTGAACGATCTAATAATGATATCATTTATCATGATGAATGAGTAATTTTGATTACTCATTTCATTTGGTTTTAGGAAATTTAAGTGTAAACAACATTTACAAACGTATAATTCATAGAAAAAACTAGGGTTCGTGCCAGTTTTATAAAATTATATCAACAAGATTAAGTTATTTAATTGAATGCTGTATGAACAATGCAATGGCTTAATGCGCTGGAGAAATGTGTACATATTTCATAAAACTTCAATTGCCTGCTTTTAAATTAGGTAATACAGTACTAAAGGTGATCTGTGATGTTGTTGTATTATTTGGTAAACAACGCAACGGTTGCATGCATGCCATTCATGATCTAGCATTCTTTTGTTATTGTGCCTTGTCGCCGGCAAAGAAAAGCAGCCGTCATTATAATTTTTATATTTTACAGACAGACGAACTTAAATTGAATAGAAAACAAGAGAAAAGAAAGGGTGAAAATAATATCCTGTTTGTTGTTGTCGGTGCCGTCCACTCCAGTAGTGAATTGTACAAAAAAACGATTGTAAAATAAATAGCTTCCAAGTAGCGAATTTTTCTTAAGCTTAAAATTATGGATGGATTTACTAAACTCATTTCACATTTTGGCAGTTTTATTGCTTTACAGGCAGATATATTTTTTGCCATTTCATACGTCATGGGGTGACATGATATTTCACATGGTGTTTAATGCTTAGAAAAAGAAATAACTGACATAAAATTGATTCCATGTCGGATTTCCGACGAGGTAGTAAAAAAAGGTAACCATGAAATTAGCATACGAACAACAACAACGACATTTAGCATACCTCCTTTTCCATGAAAGAGTCTCATGGAGTGTTTACCACTTTTAATACGCGAAATAGTTTTTTAGTGGGAAAAGCAGCATTAGTAATAAAAAAATATGCAACATTATGGATTGATTGACGTCATGTTGTGATGATGTGTTTTTTGGTATTTCTTTGGATGATATATGATGGATGTGCATAAAAAAGACTCTCCACATGAAAAACTAATGCAATGCAATGGATCGTCAATAAAGCCACGTGTGTTTTATATGGGTGCTATTATGGCACATATTTTTTTTAGTCAGTCCAACTTTTTTAATGGATGTGTATGGAATTTCTTATCTTATCTAAAAACTGTAATTTATGGATTAACTCTTAAATAAATGATTCATTTTTATTTCAAGTTGTCTCTCTCTATTCATAATGATAATCACCTATTTGCACTTTTGCAATGGCTAAAAAAATGCTACGTGACAACGTGACATTTATAAATAAACATATTTTTTCTTGTGGAATTTGATATAGCTTTGGATTTCACTTTGAGCTGAGCTCTGACTATAAAAAAAATTGTGTAAAAAAAGTAAAGTAATTGCATGTGGGTATCAGATACAGATATCATTTTGTAAAGTAAATATGATGAATATTATATTCTGGAAAATACTACGCGCCCTTTTTCATGGTGGTATCTTTTTGCTGTATAATTTCTCCTTGAACAACTTTTATGACTTTACTTACGGGCCCGGCCGTTGCGAAGAGGTTTCTTTTGTTTGATGATGTGATGGAAAGCCTTCTTTTTCTGTTTGGCCTTAAGTAGGTACCCTTATGACCCTTATGGAAAAAAGGGTCATAAGTCAGAATATTCTATAATCATATCTTATCAGTGATCATTACTAATATTCAGTATCATTGAATTTCAGTCTCTAAAACGTATTTGAAGTATTGCGCATTATGAATTAAGTGAAATCGGATCTTTTGTGGTTACGGCATTTTTAGCATAATATATTTTGCTTAAGATGATTTATGACTAATGAAAATGATGAAATATTTAAAAGTAAAAGAGAATGGGATCTATGATGACTTGAAACGCTTCCGCTTGAATTTTTTGGTATTGTTTGTAGAAATTTGACTCAATTCACTTTTAAACGCATGATTTGTTTTTGTTATTTACGTCACCTCTTGTTTTTTTTTCACTCTATTTTTCTAGCTGGTTGTATGATTTTTTTTGAAAACAATTAAAGTTATGAAATATTTCGTACTTTTAACTTTCTAATTTTCAGTGTAGTTTTAAAATTGGTGTATAATTATGGAGCGGAGTATTATAGCGATATGTTCTATTATTGTTAAGTAACTTTGCTTTTATTGTTTTATTTGGATGATTGCTTAACGTGCTATTCTTAAAGTTAAACGTTTTCACTACATTGACGCCCCAGAAATAAGTCCAATTGTATATTGTTCCTTTTTAATTCTAGAAAAAAACGATAGCATAGAAAAGTTAAATTTATGTTGCGTCTCTACTTTATGTACAATTGCAATTTGTACTTATGCAATTTTTGTCTTCAAGTGTGTCAACAATTGCGACTGAACAATCCACCTGGGCTAGTTTTAATATTTATGCACCCTCATTGTTCCATCATTTTTTTTACTTGCAGCTAGAAATATCTCAAGTGATTGTAAAAAAAGAACCATTTTTTATCGGTTTGGTTTGTATGTCAGTTATGTCAGTGCATTGACTCTCGTCGCTATTGGTAATAAAAACTGACATGGGACCGAACACTTTTATGAACAGCTATGCCCTAAATAAATAATGTAACGGAGGGGGTGTTCTAACACAGCAGTTAAAAGTAATTAAAAAATGTAGAACTGATCATGCCATGTAACATGTCAAAAGCAAAATATGACATGCTCATTTAAAATTTGCAAAACCTAAAATTTAGTAATAATGAATATAATTATAGATTTAAATGGAAAGCATGTCATCATAGGTCAATAGTCCCCCTATTTCAAATATATAATTTCGCAGTTATGTTATTATTTAAATTCAGACTTGCAAAAAGTTGTCATTGCGCAACCAGAGGTAAATTTTCCTGGGTTCTTAGTAGCGAATGCATTCTTAATCGGTTTTATTTTAATAAAAATTGGTTTGCGATTTAAAATTGAATTAGGCAATGTGTTGTTGGACTAATGAGTGATGTGATGACGATGATAATGTATATTAATTGTAACTGTAATATTATTCGTTCATTTTAATATGATAATTAGTATGCATAAAATATGTGTATTGATTGTGTTGATATGAATTAGCACTGAAGATAAAACTCAAAATATGAGCTTGAAAACGCTCAAAGTAAAAATTGTATTAATTTTGTTTGCCTAAATAGGCAAATTTCATAACTGCAAAATTATGGCTACAAAAAGTCAATTGTATCAGTGCAGTGCATCTAGCTTGGTAAAATAAAACATTTTTTTTCCTTTCCGAAGTATGTACACTTGGAAAAGAAAAGTGATGACTGAAAATATAAAAATGCTGTGAAATATGCTCTGTATTTGGGTAAAGCAGAATAGTCTTGAGAGCATTTTAGAAGACTGCAAAATATCTTCATAAAATCATCACGAAAAGTAAGTGAAATCGCCTGTTAGCCAATTCAATGTCCAATCATATGACTAAACTGCCATCTAGTAAATATCTATGTAAAATATCACAGAAGAAATATTATTGTAAAGTTAACTTCATGAGAAAAGCGCTAGATGAGGCTAAATTGACAATTGACTTAAAACCGAAGACGCTCTAGTTCATATTTACATTTTACTAAATTTTTGTACATGTATTGCATGATACAAGGTTAAATATATTCTTCGTGCTTTTTATGTCATGCAAGTGAAATGTTGTACAAATTGTTTAGTTGCTATAATGACGAGGAAGATGATTACGTGACGATGGATGACACTTTTTCCGATCTTTTCCATTCTTCCTAGAACAATACTTGTTAAATTGAAATCTAATACATAATAGCTTTGATATATGATATATATGCAATGCAGACAGCAATTCCGCATGCCATATCATATCTCTCCGATTCCAGTCAGTAATCTATCTTTCCAGACATTTCCATTATTCCAAGTACTAAATTTGAAGTTAAAAATGATAGGACAATTGAGGTATAAAGAAATGGAGACGACAAGCATGATGACTTGAAAGGAGGGGTATGTCTCCTATGTATTAGAATATTGGTTACTTTGTTTCAATAGATACCATAATTACAGTGCAAAATCGGCAGAGGCACGCATTGGTTTCAAGTTTTCAAACCAAATTTTAGCAGGTAAAACGTGAAAATAACAAGAAAAATTGGAATCCAAGGAAATAAAGTAACCAATATTTTTACGACGAAAAATCTTTCGATAAACGGTGTCGCTTCCCTCTCTTTACAGTTCTCTTGATAGGACTGTCTTTGTAAGATTTAGAATAGGAATAACCTTTCATCTTTCATTTTACAACTCAGAACAAGTTTGTTTGAATTCTGTTTTTGTACTCTTTGTCAATTTTGCCATTTGATTTTACTCCGAAATTCTTTATAAACTTAATATTTTCGTAAATACACTTTTACTTGTTATTTGTACATTTTTGCATTTCTGGATCCTTCTTTCATAATGAATGATAAATTTGATAAGTATTATTTCTTGTTGTCCCACATAATTCCTTACAATTACATCACTTACAACTATACCAAGCAGTGGGACAAGGCAATGAAAAAATATAATTATTACCATTACAAACAGGAAAAATTTAATTGTTCAAATACTGATGATGCTGATAACTGATGCGTAAGGTACTTGCTGTCTATGTCTTTCAGTCCTCTTCTTGTATTGAGGCTGAAGCTGAAAAGTATCAAGCCAAGTGTATGTAGCCAATGTAAGTAATATGATATGACATCCGGTAATAATAATGCCAACAAAGTCGTTATATGAAAGTGAAGGTGGTATGGTTACTAATTGCATTGCAGTACTTAAATTGTATGCGCTTGTCATATTATTCACACTTTGAAAATGCACATAATAAGAATAAGCTTGTGAGCTAATATCCACAGTACACATTATTGTTTTCATTTTATGTGAATTTAATGAATTTGATGGAGGAATTTGCTTGCACACTAGATTTGAAGTATTGATGACTAATAAGTAGCTAGTGACAAGCAGATGAACAGGGAAGACTTAACAAAATAGCGAATAAAATGAAAGATGTCCAGAAAAGGTGTACTTTGGTTGCTACCTCACCAGTACATGTGTCACTTGCCATTATAGCTCATTTACTGATATGAAGGTACTTTTATCAATTATGAGAACTAATACTACTTACTTAACTTTAGTAAAATTTAGGGGCCAATTGCAACCTACAAACCAAATTGATTTTATGGAAAGCAAGCCAAAAAAATCACTATATCGAAAATGTATCTTCTTTTTTTTTTGATCTGGACTTTGCACCTAACTTTTTGAATTTATAGCTACACTACATGTGGAATAATTTTCGATCCCCCGAAAGTCATCCCCTTTTAGTTATGCCAAGAGAGAAAGTTGATTTTTATTTGGCAAGACTAATGTAAAAGAACAAGAACGCTGGTTGCTTTACAATACTTTCAACCAACTAATTTTAATTACTTCGGTCCTTCTGTATGCTAAAAAATAAATGAAAATCCATCCAATATTATAAAAGTAATAGCGTATAAAAATGAAAAAGATCATTATATCAATAATTAAATGAAAATAAACTATTTTCTTCCTCTCTAACTAATTAGCACTTTTAGCAAAAACTCATAAATTTTTAATTGCCAGTAGCGTCTTTTGAAAATTGATGTTCATTGCCTATCTTACGCACTGCCATATATGTACTTGTATTGTCATACTATCATTGCTTATCGTTGATCTAGTCTCGAAATCATATAATATGCATTGTTCAAATTTTTTTTTGGGTAAATCATATCCAATCCACCAAAACCCAAATATTATTACCATCAAAGCAGCACATGAATGAATAGATGATTTCATTTCTTCGGGTTGTGCTCATTTACTATAAAGCTTACTACACAAACTTGTGCATATATGAAATACTACCACCACTACAACTAATTTGTAAGCTTAAAATTTTAAAAACTTGTACAAGTTCATTAAGAAGAAAAGCAGAAGAAGATGCTACTAACTATCATATCATATCATTATTCACTATATCGCAATGGGCCAGGCCAGAATATAGCTTGGGTATAAGGACGAAGGATGGGATGATGATGATGATATATATCAGTCTCTGCACTCCACACAGACGACACAGATGAAGTAATAACTTGGTTATATATGAGATACATATAAAAAAAAGTTAATAAGGAATATATATAGCAAAGTTGTATACATTGTTGAAAAAGATTTTATATGTGAGTAAGCAATGTAGTGTAAAATGTAATATGGTGTGGTAGGATGGTGGTATGGTGGTGGTTGATGAATGATATAAATTCTCTCTAGTTGGTAGTATGGTGGTAGGGTAAGGTTTTTGTACTAAACTATGTAAGTATAAGATGTTGCAATGCAATGTGTGAGGATTGATAAGAAGACATACTTACTTTACACATATAAAAATTTTGAAGTTAAAGGAAAAAGATATGTGTGTGGATATATGCTATGTGGAAAAAGTGCAATAAGAGAATTAGTAAGACAGAAGGCAAAAAAATAAGCAAAAAAGAAGAGCACAGGAAATGGGAATTTATGACTAGTACTTCTGTTCATCATTCATAATCGCATCTTCCCCAAACAACATCATCATCATCTTGTCTTGTTGACTTTTATTCATTCAAGTTTATATGGTGATTCTTGTATGAGTCAACTAATTCGAAGTTGTCAGCTGCAGAAAAAAAGAAAGCAAAAATTTTGTGTAAGAAAATCCTTATTTTTGGTGCGATATGGCAAAATAAAGGTTTATCTGAGTCAATATACAATATGTACGTAGTTGACTTGGTTGGTTGTGATGATGTCTTGAAAGTGAGTGACATGAATGTTTAGACAAACTCTTCCTGTTTATCGTATATCATCTTTAGAGTCTTTACAGGACTGAACTGAACACATTTTTTCCCTTGTGGCCATAGGCCACTTCCATAAGGATCATTTAGAAAACGTGATCAAAAATGAAAAGATTTTTTGACAGCTATTAACAGCCATATACAGAGTTGAGTTGTAGTGTGCAATTTGTGTAATGTTTTGTAAATGACCTGTGTTCCTTACTTTTTTAAAGGAAAAACGTGTTCGAAAACATTTTCTTATGAGAAGTCATAGTTTGATGTGCTTTTTCTTGGGAGACATTTTTTTGTGCATCGATATTAGCAAGCTGTGAAATAGTTTATTTTAAAAGAAATTGATTACTTGTCGGCATTTTGACGTTTTCATTGGCACTGGATAACTGGTGTATAGTAAATCTGTGTAGTGTTTTGACTTGGCTTTTGAAATCGCTTGGAAATGGGACAAGTTGTAATAGTGAAAATCGAGCTGCCTAAATTTCTGTAGGTTGGCAATGAAATTGATTGTTGTGCAAAAATGTGTGGATTTCAGTGTAAGTGAACTTTGATTTTTGAATTTAATATAAAATCTAAATACATGAAAAGAGAATTGAATTATAAGAACTAAAATGTAATCTACGTTTTAAGGAAACGTTATGAATTTTTCCATGTTAAACTTAGCATTTCTGGGAACATGTAGACAAGTATTCAGACAAATTGACAAGTTACTTAATTATATTCATTTTACTGTGTAGTTTAGCTTTTTTGTTGGATGTAAGTGGATTTGCACGAGAAAAATAGCAAGTCAGGATTTTAGCACGTCATAATAATTCATTAAGTCAGTTGATGAGTTCATAGTTATAATTACCAGCGGTATTTAATATTAGTCATTACTTTTATAAAATGTTACATAAATAGTCATTTAAATCATGATGACTTAATATAGAGTAATATATGCAAGAAAGTTTGCATCTCAGAGAATGAAGCATGCCAAGTGATGTATGACGCAAAAAGAAATTGTGCTTACTATCTTTTAGCTATTTTTTAAAAAGCATGTTCTTACAAGCACCACTATCACTATCATGTCAAGACATTTCTTTTATCACCCGATTTAATTCAATTTCACTTTTACGTGATAAATAAGAGTGCTTAAATGATCGGTCTTATTAATGTACTTTATTACGAAGAATATTTAATTATGTGCACATTGACCGTAGTATATGTTGTATGTAATGAGTAATGATGTTAATAAAAACCACTTGCTCTCAGCAAAAAAAACACTTATCTAACAGAGATTATGTAGCATAAGTAGAGATACATTAATTATAGGACGAGTGGTAAGATTGACTACTGCAGTAATAAGTATAAAGTAGCTTCATACGATTAAACTCGTTTAAGATTACATATTTCGGCATCTTTCAAAGAAATTGATTTAGAAAAAGTTGCCATTAGGATAATCCATTTGAAACATGTGTGCCTTGTCAAAAGGAATAAAATAAGTCGTGCAAGATGAACTCTAGTTAAAAAAAAAAGAAATTTTAGATAAAATATTGAGACTATTCTTATGAGGCCATATTTGTACGTGTTTAAATATCTTCGGTTTTTATGTCTTTTAATGATGCAATTCACTGTGTTGAAGCTATTGATGATCTAATTATGACAAATATTTTTTATATGAAAGTTTACATTCTTCAGAAACGTTTGTATTTACTTTGTAATTCGTCTGGCTTATACCTACACAAGTCTAGTCAGAAGACTATTAACCTTTTTTTGTTTGAGTACTAAACTCTGATGATGAAATATTTTTTTACGTTTTAAATTTTGTACGTCCATGCAACATTTCAGAATTCTCAACAACTACACAAAATTGTTGAGTGATTGTTTGTTTTCATGTTGCTACAATTGTTTTAAATCAGAAGAAAATAATAAAAAAGGAGCATATAAAACTATAAAAAAATATATATCCATCTTGCAACCGTGCGAATATGTTATCATCCTGTGTGGGAAAATCTGCCATGTGGCAGGTATAAAAACAAAAAAAAATCGACCAAGGTGTACTCATTACTATAACAGTGATTATTACAACTTTATCACGCTAGCCATATTGTACTATTGTTAAAGAGTTGAGTTCGCAGCGCAGCAGCATAAAAAATTCACTGGTTAGTCCGTCCGCAATCGCAAATAGCATCCTGTTCATGGTTCATAGTTCATGGCATGTCATGTTTCGAAGCAAAAGTTGCAAGATTTAAAACATTTTCTGTTGAGTATTTTAATTTTACGTTGATTTCATCTGAAATTAAGGAGTTATAGCTGTTAGCATGGTTGATTTATGAAATTCAGGCTCATAATAGGAAAGACAATTGATTAGAATGGCGCATGCCTGTGCTCTTTGTTTCCCTGTAATGTAATTTAATTAACATAATTAAACGATTTCCTTCTTTAATTTAATAATCCTATTTTGAGACTAATCCCAAGGTTGTTTTGTTTCAATGACCTTGTAAATTACATGAATATATTAACAATAAATCATTAGGGGTATTATGATAATTTAACTTTTTCCTTAATAATCTTCCGTGCTTTAATTGCAATTGCAAGTCATGATGAAAAGGCAATTTTTATAAGTTTTAACTTGAACATTCCATGTTTTGTTTTGATTTTACAGAATTTTCCACAAGGTTCTACTCACATAACAAGATTTAATCCAGTTGTGTGCAAGGTGGAGAAATAAATTTTAAAATCAAGAATGGCAAAAACATTTGACCCTTATGATCGTCGAAGGTATATTTTAAAATCTATTTCAAAATTTCCCTGCTAATTTGTGGACAGTCTTTAAATGTATTAAACTTTGCATTTTCATAGTTGGTATTTCGGCCCGATATCCCGGCAAGATGCCACTGATCTGCTAATGCAAGAAAGGGATGGTGGAGTGTTTTTAGTTCGTGATTCATCGTCAATTCCTGGTGACTACGTTCTTTGTGTGAAGTAAGCTATTGTTTATAATCAAGAGACGTTTTTTATTTTCGGTACAAACACATAAATAAGCTTAGTACTTAATTTATTTATATTCCATTTTTATTTGCAGAGAGGATTGCAAAGTATGTCATTATATAATCAACAAAGTAACCGAGGAAAACGATGGAACAAAATACAGAATCGGAGATCGTTGTTTTCCTGACCTCCCTCAGCTTTTAACCTTTTATAGACTTCATTATTTAGATACCACTCCTCTTGTGCGGCCTGCAACTAGGAAATTAGAGAAAGTTATTGCAAAACATGATTTTGATGGTTCGGTAAGTTTAGCACCATATTCTACGTGAATATTAAAAAGATTCAGTGTGAAATGATAACTGATTTGTTTTTTATTGTCATTTTTAAGGACGCAGAAGACTTACCATTTAAAAAGAATGAAATATTAACCATTCTCAGTAAAGACGAAGAGCAATGGTGGACAGCGAAAAACAGCTTAGGTCGAATTGGTGCCATTCCTGTTCCTTATATTAGACCGGTACGTAAACTTACTTTATTGGATGCTTATCCCCGTTTTCAAAAATATGAATTATGCTAAATATTAAGTTGAATTGTATGTGTCTAAATTTTTTAGTTTGATGGCAAATCCAATGAAAACATCATTCCGGAACCGAATAAACCTCCAAGCGAGACTTCTTCTCAAACTTCGGAAAATCACACACCAAAAAAGACGTCGCTTGAGGTATGGATATCTCTACAACCAAGATACTATTTTTCATAATATCTTATCTGAAATACTAGGAAAAAGTAGTTAAATTAATATTTTAAATATTACAGCCAAATAAAGATACGTATGCAAGAGTAAAGCAAGCGCGCGTTCCCAATGCATACGACGACACAGCTCTTAAACTACAAGTTGGAGATATTATACGCGTAACAAAAATAAATATTAGTGGCCAATGGGAGGGTGAGCTCGTCATAGAAGGAGGAAAAGGTGGCAGGGTAAGATAAAGACTTAAAAGACTATTTTGATGATTTTTAAGTCAGATTAAAAGTTTCATTTAAATTATTACTTTTTTTAAATTCCAGAAGGGACACTTCCCATTTACTCACGTGGAGTTAATAGATTTTGATCCAGAAACATCATCAAGTCCAAACTCTAAAATTCACGCGTCCGAGTAAAAAACCAAACAATTAATTGGAATCAAAATGGACTACAACTGCGCACAAAAAAGAGAAAAATATATTATGCTACCTAATTGCCATAACATGCCAATATATTAGTCAAATTTTGTTACTATATATGATATTTGTAGTTTGTTGTTATTACTATTAACCATATACAATGTCTGATGAAATATTTAGGTAGGAATTTAAAAGCTAATTGATAAGTTAGCGTAAAACTGTTACTACGATGAATATGGTTCTATATAGCCAGGCATCCGTACAATTATATCGCGTAGACGATTATGATGATTGTTTACAGAGTATTGAAAATATGTCGGTAATTTCGTACATTCGATAATTAATATATAATACAGATAATTTTTAGAATTACATACCTGTTTTATCATCATTGTTTTTTCCAAGTCTCCTCGATTGAATCGTTGAAACAAAATGAATAATTCTTTTGTATAAAAAATGCAGCATTGTACCAGAGAAAAGATAATATGCATATAATATATATAATATAATTTGTAAATGATATATTATTTTTATCAAACTTATTTACAGTGTTACGTATATATATATTGATTTTGAACAGATATTATTATTAACAGTCAATTCATGTCAGTTAAAGTCAATTATTTTTAGTAATCTGACAAGCGTCTAAACATTTAACTATGATTTTTTCGAAAAGCATTTTTTTTTTGCTGGAAGAATCCAAACACGAATTTAAAAGCTTATTAATTATGATTGCGTGTCAGTGTGGTTGTTTTGCGTAAACAACGGCAGTGAATTCTGGTAGCTTGATTTTTTAAAAAGTTAATGGTACTCACAAAGTGGTACACTATTTTATGATGAATCTTTACATTTCTTGAAAAAATCTGTATAATTTTAAAAAGTAAATGTTATACAAAAACCTATACTGCTACAAAACTGACATTGTTGATTGAAATTGTATTACGAGTTATGAAATTCTAATGTTCAAAAAGAAGAAGATAATATATTTTGTCAGTATAGTAGTTGTAGAAGGAGAGGAGAGTACGTAATTGTCAATTTTTTATTAGTTGTAAAATAACAACAAAAAATTTTTGTTGAAGGGAAGGCTAGTCACCACCAGGTCATGCACGAACTAGTTTCACGCTTTGTTACAAGCGAGAGTTACATAATTACATAATATATAGCTGTTAAGAGTCTTTGTAAAAGTTGTAGACTACAATTCAAACATAAATAATATATTACTATTTACTATAGTGATTTTAAAACAAATCTGGAGAAAAAATGTGACCATGCAATATGGACTAAATTTTTAAAGATAAATTGGAATACTATTTGAGCGTCTTTTGAAGCATGCCTTCACGGAGGCCTCTTCTACATATTTTGCAATTTTGTACTATTTGTCTAAATTATTTGCGACAAAAAAAATAATCAAAATTTCTCGGCTGACAAATGTCAATAGAAAAAAAATATCCAGTTTAAGGTTATTATGCAACAGTAAAGAAAAAAAATTGTTGGTGTACTCTGTGCTCATTAAAAGTGAATGTTCTTAAGAAAATTAAAAATCTTAAATGTTCCTGTTTCTGAAACTATTTTGATTTTTTTTAAATGCATAGTTCATACAGATATCATAAGAATAATTTTTCATGCATTTTTTTAATGTGTCAGGATGCACATTTTATTCATCACCACTTGTTGTCCATTCCGTTTCATTCGTCACTCTTTTTTACTTTACTATTTTGCCCATATCTTTCCACGTCCTTCCAGACCAATTTTTAAACCATCTCGCTCTTTTCATTGATTTCGTCACTAATATGTGCATTGAAACCGTATTCATTCAAATTAAGATAGAACCGAATAGATCTATATAAAGTCGTTGCATCATTTTTATCCATTATAATTGCTGCTGCTCTTATAATTCACGCATACCTAAATGAATGCGCTTACATGCAATATAGTAGCGTGAAAATTTTGTCACCATTAATTTTTAATTTATTATAATCCTTCTTTGCATTTGTATACAAACATAATATGAAATGACCACCATCAGCAGTATGATCTACGGTGATAATCAACTTGTGGTTACCATTGTGGTTTTTTATCCAAGAACAATTCACAAAGTGAATGTTTAATGTCTTGTTTTACAATGTTACAATTAGTCCCTACCCTATTAAGATTTTCTCTGAATAAATAAGGAAAAACCTAACCACATATTTCATCCTCCACACACAGTCTAATCGTATTCCATGCAGTAATGCATGCAAATCTATAACTACGACACTATTACACAATAACTGATTGAATAATTTTTTTCCAGATCAAAATTTCTAGAAAGATTTCTAATGTGCAGATATTCTTGTGGGGTTACCTGAAATAAAGTATTTTGGAATTGTTTAGGGAGATCATTTTTACAGACAATTTAGTTTAGGAACTCAACGTATGTGATTATTCAATCGACGAATTGCATGACACAAATAATTGTTTCAGTGGTGCCACTTACCAGTGAAGTGCAATGGCATCCTCATTTGACGAAACTGATTTTGAAAGGTACATTACATGTATCAGCTTGAAGTATTATTAAATTGACAGAAAATACATAAATAACATATTTCAGAAAATTTTCATTGTATTTTTTTTTCAAATCCAATCTGCTTATTCTCTTAGCTTATATTATAAAGGAGTAAACTTTGAAGATGCAAAAAATATTCTGCTTGACGAGGAAGAAGGTACATTTTTGATTCGTGACTCGACAAGAGGAGGTGGATACGTCATTTGCGTAAAGTATGCAAAAATAAAAGAGTTATGGTACACAACATGTTTTTCTTTTATATTATTTCCTTCAAAAACGCTATTTCGATTTATTGATTAGAGAAATGGACACCGTATCCCAGTATTCCGTTGTGGTCCGTGAGATTGGAGGAGAGACAAACTTTTTCGTCAGGGAAGAGTGGCCCTTCAAGAGTATTTCCTCCTTGTTGTCCTTTTACAAGCGGAACATGTTTTACACGACCTCTTTGAAACGACCCGTTTCCAGTGAAAGAGTAATTCTCAGACGAAGCAACAAAGAGGTGTGGACGAAAATAAACAATTCGATTTAAAAGCAAAAAAAATGTTTGCATGCTAATGTTTTCATTAATTATCTAATTAGGGTTGTGATCGTGGACACATACGATCAGAAATTCCAAGTGGACATAATACTCACAATCCAAGTACTTCCAGGCGATCAGCTCCTCCTGACATTTCGAAACCATATGACTCCAACTCACTGAATACGGTAGGTTATCTACAATGAAGGAATAGCTTTTCATAGAATTGTATGTTTGTAAAGAAATTGCATGTGTCATCATCTTCAACAGAGTCATCCTCCAATTTTCGCAAGAGTCATCAAACCGAGAGAAGCAAGCCCTTACACAAAAGATCTGACACTACGAAAGGATGATATAATCAAGGTCGCTTCCAGAAGCTTCAAAGATGGAAAGGGTACTGGTGAACTTAACGGAACGGTACAAGTTTTGAAAAAAATACTTCATTTTTACAATTTTGTATTGATTCTCAAAAACGTTGGGACTTTCATTAATTTACAGGTTGGAGATTTTCCTCTAGTGAACGTCGAGTTTCTTAGCAAGCCAAAATGAGAAGATGAGGTTTCAATATGGAATGAGGTTGCTAGTTTTAGTTTAATTAATTGAAGAGTATCCATTTTAGCAACAATTTCAGTTGTTACTTGGACTACTCTTAATTATCAGTACTTTTTTAAGTGAGACGCGCAAAAAAAATATTCATTAAGTGCATTAATCTTAAAGTTAAATGATATATTTATATATTATCACACAAAATGTTGCTGTGTTTAGTGTTTGGCTTTGACATTTGCCCTTGAACTTTTCAAAATGAATTATATTTTCAAACATAAATAATTACTGCAATCAAGGGCAAGCTAACAATGAACCAAAACTATCGCCTTCCTTAATCGTAAAACATGTAGGTATGTATTTTTTCCCTTCCATAAATTTTGTAACAACTTTTCCAATAGATTTTTTTAGCTAAAAAATATTTGAATTTATTGAAATCAGCAAACTTTAAGTTCACCATGTTGCATTGAATTATCTTAACTATTTGATTGGTATTTGAGATCCCTGTGTGCATAATAAACATTTAAAACATACGTTTACTAACTAACCTCAGAACAAACATCTGTATTTACTTTACCTGAGCCGGTATAACCAACCGCAAACTTTGCTTTTCATCCCATTCATCCTTCAACCAAATGCCATACATATATGTAATGAAAATTAAAATAACTTTAAACAGGACAAAGATAACTTTGATATATTCTGAGCTGAAATACTTGAAAAATTCATGAAACATTTTTAGGCACATTTTTCTCTACTGACAGAGGAGAATCTTTTAAGTATCACCAGCAATGGCATACTTTAACACCTGAAATACTGCATTGTCACACAGCTCTACACTATTATTGCACAAACTCAATTATCCAAGCAGTGGCGGTTGCAATGATTATGATAGCATTTAATATTATGTACATAAATAATCAATATTAAAATAAGAATGATGTGTGGATGTCGAGATGTCGACAGACATTAATGCACTAGCACTCCATCTCTGTCAACAAAAAAAATTGTAAATAGATGATGATCTGAAATAACATTTGGAGTAGACCAAATCATCATTGACACAATACAATAATAATAGTTTATTAAAGAAATTTACTGAGTCACTTTGATTGTTATTCACCGATATAACATATATCTGGGATTTGGCTTTTCGATTAGTTGCTTCATTTATGCATCCAGCCAAAATAAAATAAAACGCAATTTGCATTTATACCATGAGATCTCATCTCCTCGTCATCGTCATCCTCGAGCAGCGTAACATATAACGTACATGGAATGAGGTAACATTGACATGGCATAACATTCAGAGGAATGCGTGAACATGAAATCATGATTTTCATAAATGATCAATTAGGCTACCAAATTTTGATCGTTCCAGTTACGGCGAACAAGTGTGTGTGATGCTAGTGATAATTTTTGCTCGTTGGGATATTTTTTATGGGATTTTTAAAAATGTGACAGATTTTCAATTAAAAAAATAAGTTGATTGAAAGAGTATTAAACAAAATGGCTGAAAATGGTAATAAAGACGAATTACAGCTTTCCATTGAAACGGATAATCTTGATTCATGTGGCTCTTCCATCACCTCCAAGCCATCCCCAAGATGTGTTCAAAATCATCCCTTGGAGGAATTGTTTAAAGCTTGTGATACAAAAGACAATGGGGTCATTGGACCTGAAGAGTTTCGTGAATTGTGTGACAAGTTTGGAATCGGCTCGACAGATTCGGATGTGATATTTGCTGATTTGGATCATGATGGAGATGGGAATATCGATTTTGAAGATTTTTCCTATGGATTTACAGACTTTCTTACACCAGGTTCAAGGCGAGGGTCGTTACAAATTAGTTCTGTGGCGGATGCTGGCACAAGTAGTCAGCAATTGATAGAAATGGAAAAAAGACATGCATCGGCGCGTACAGCGTGGAAGCATTTTATGAACAATGTGGGCCCGACAAATATACAACCGTTTATTTCTAATAGGTAGGATACACATAACTAGAAAATTTACATGATTTAACAAATGCGTATTAAATATCTTTAGTAATTTATTTTATATATGTAGTAAAGAGCAATTATATGACATTGATGAAGAAATTCGTCATGACGGTTGTAAAGAGGGTTCGCCAACCCTTGAAAAGGCATTGACAGGCTTGATCATGGATGTTCAACACCTTCATGAAGAATACAAAACATTAGAGAATTCGTTTCGCAAGTAGAAAAAATACTTTTTATTGGTTTACTAATAAAATGAAAACTTATTTATTTTCGTAAATCATTTTTTATCAAATACCGTTGCATGGATTGAGTACGTTTCTGGGCTTTCCTCTAGAGAACGTGAGGTGCATGCCGCTCAACTTGTCGCTCTGGGTGAAGAGCTGGACCAGCAATTGGCAAAAGCAGAGGCTAAAGCGAAAGCAGAGGCTCGACAGGAAGCACAACGTCAAATGGATGCCGAACGAAAGAAAATTGCAACAGAGATTGAGGGTCAACTTGCAGATCTTTCGTCTCAGATAAGAACGTTTCAAAAAGTGAGTGTTTTAAATCTCAAAGACATTCATAAAACTGGAGATTTGATGCACTAGAGTATTAATTATATAAAACTAGGTTGAAGAGTGGTTAGCAGAAGAGGAAGCGAAGGAAGGACGACTAAAATTACCTGAAGATCATGCAAAACTTCACGAAGCGGAAAGTGAAAATCGCAACTTGAAAAGTGCCCTGGTGGAAGCGCAAATGAAAGCTACTCTTTTACAAACGCAGTTAACTCAGAAACGAAATGAATATTTGGATTTATTTAATGCTCTTCACTCGTTAGTAATCAATATAACATGTAGTTACTCTAATACTAATATTTTATTATTAAATCTTGTAATAAAATAAATTTATTTATTTACAGAGAAAAAATAGCTGCATCAGAGTACAAGAGCCAAGTGGACTTGATGCAAAATCATCTTGTCGTTCTGAGGTATGTATTTCAAGAAAAAAAGGATTTCAATTCCCACTTGAATCACAAAACTCAGTATGAATATTCTGTCTAAAAAATATATATTTGCATTTTCTAATATTTAGTGAAGCGAATCGAGTGTTGTCAGATGCTAATGACTGTTTAACAACTCAAGTTCCTGGAAGAACTTCCCTGTCTCCAGTTCTGGTACCAAATTTTGTATCAGCGCCCCCATCATCTTCATCTCATCAAGATGGACTGGGACCACCAGGGATCCCTCACGTCAATAGCTTCTCTTGTCCTAACTCCTTGAGCATTGTTGACACCTTGTCAGAATCGTCATGTACGTCAGCTTCAGCTACCACCACCATCGTAAAACCATCTCTCTCCGATTCACGGTTTCCTTGCTTGTCACCAACTCAATCATCCCCATTTCATGAAACTGACAGAGGTAAAGTAAAAAACAACATTTTGAAGGGCAATGAACTTACATCGTTAGTACAATATTTGCTGTAATTTTGAAAAGGATGTAATTATTCTCTCGATCCGCGGCGTCATTTCATAAGTAGTTTAATTATTAGTTCAGTTCAATTCCCGAAAAATACAAGGAGCAGTATCATTTGTTACTGTTGTACAAAAAGTATTGATTGGCATGTAAAAAGCAAAGCCACACCATAAAGACCGCAGTAGCATTAGCTGATATGATGATGTGATGACGCACGTACTAGTTTGGTTATGTGAGGTGAATCCTTTTAATTAATGTATTGTACATGAAATGGCGATGCATTATAAGACATTATTTATTGAACAAACATAACTACATGCTATTCAAGACAACATCTCATTTTTCTTAGGTATCTCTTTGTTCAAGTCATGTCATTGTTTCATGTTCTGATTTTTTAGATAGTGGGAGAAGCACTCTTTTGGATGAAATCCGGGCTGAAGGAGATGGAAGCCCTTTGCCCTCTGGAATCTGGTCTTATTCTCAGACTTCTTGTATCAATAATCATGAGTTACATTGTGGGTCTCCAGTAACGGCAAATCGGCAACAAGACGGGATTAGAAGCAGTGTGGTAATAACTCAAGCTGGGAATGGTGTTGGAAAAATTGGGTCCAGCTGCTGCGGTGAAAATAATACCCGAGATATTGGATCGTCCAACACATCATCATCATCGCAATCATATCATAACGGCCGCAGCAACAACCGTCGTCGTCAACACAATTCATCAGCAGAAAATACATACAAAAGCTTTGCGTATGGGGAAGACAGCGATTTATTCGAAGCATTAGCTGGGGGCGCTGGAGGTGGTGGTGGTGGAGGTAGTGGTTGTGTAGGAAGTCATTTGGGAAATCTCAAGTCACCAGCTCAAGGAGATGAGGAAAATGACAAAGCGTTTGATGTTCAAACGGACGAGTTGTCGGCATCGGCATCAGCGTCCGTATCATTTTACCCACATCGAACATTCAAAGTTATTCTTGCTGGAGATGCGGCGGTTGGAAAAAGCACATTTATTGAACGCATTTGTCATGGCCATTTTACACCAAACCTTAGTTCTACCATTGGTAAATAATATGCATATTCTATAAATTCTAAACAAAAATAAGCCATAAAGAAGAAATCATTCCCATCAAATTTTATTAGTAGCATAATGATTAGTAATGATATAAAACTACATTGAAGAACAAGCAAGCTAAATCCCACTAGTCATATTTGTATGCCAAAAACATGTAGGTAATTCAGCAGAGAAATAGAATAAATCAAGGTAGCAGGTTTACACATTTGGAAAAAAATGCATCTGCGAAGACATAAGTTTCTCGTTAAAATGAATCCCACGCTAAATGTCACTGTATTATAAAAAGATGAAGGAAATCACAAATGTCCTCGCAAATCTTTTTGGAGAAGGCCAGTACGACAGTCTGAAATTTGTCTGCTGCCGTCACATAATATTATATACATACAAAATTTATTACTTCTAGACTCTGTAGACCAAGCCAGTTTTGAGTTTTCTTAACACTGTCTGTGGCATGAGCCCTGACATGACTGTCATGAAGACAAATGTTTGCTCCATGCAATTTTAGGTATTCAGGTGCAGGTGTAGATTTTTTGCAAATTTGTAAGAATATTTTAGTATTTCATTTTATATTTCGAGTATGATTCACTATTGTAAAATATAACGGTTCAAAACTGACTATTTCCTATTTTTATTATACTTTCAACAGTTTGGAGTATTCGCGTGCAACGAAAAAAATGGTATCATTTTGATATGCAGCAGGTGACTTATTAAATAAACAAATAAACTGGATGTTTGATTCAATAAATTGCATGCATATCAGCTAATGAACACGATAGTTTTTTAGAATTAAAAAAAATACATAGGTTTTTGTGTGCATTAAAGAAGTAGCGCGTTTTAACTGCTTATTATAAAAAAATAAATAGACTCACTAGAGCCAGACTTAACATACTTTAAATGCAAGTATCTGAACATTTATTGCTGTAGATGTTCTTCATCCACACGTTCTGCCTTTTTTTTCGACAGTTTGATACATTGCATCATGGATGATCATGATCGTGCATTCATTGTAAAAAAAACCTTTTTCCTACATGAATGAAACATGTTTATCCATTTGATCTACATTTTTCAGGAGTGGATTTTCGCGTGAAGACAATTGAGTTGGATGGGAAATGTGTTGCACTTCAGCTGTGGGATACCGCTGGTCAGGAAAGATTTAGATCATTAACCAAGTCATACTTTCGTCGAGCTGACGGCGTCATTCTCATGTATGACGTGAGCAATGAGCGAACCTTTGCCAATATCAGGAACTGGATCCATAATGTAGAGGTAAATGAAAAAAACAGGCGGAAATGCGTGTTTTAAAGACATTTTACCGTTAACTTGACAATAATGATGTTTGTGTGTGTGCACAAGAGCAGTTAATACAATTATAGATTCAATTTTTTTTAGAAGCTTCCGTGTAATTTGGTGGTGGGGCATAAAATGAGTCAGAAATGATAATGGATGCGCTTAAAATCATAATCGAAGGCACATGTTATTTTCCGCTTCAAGTAATTTCTGTGTTATAAATTCATTTAATAGGAAGGTGCTGGTCGAAAAGTTCCCGTAGTTTTGTCTGGAAATAAGGTTGACTTGAGAGAGGATGTCGGGGAGAATTGTCATCATCATCCGACCCAACCTTGTCATCATCATCAGCAGCAGCAGCAGTTACACTTTGTTAGTCACACGGATGGGGAAAGGCTGGCTAGGCAATGTGGTGCAATTTTTGTGGAAACTTCACCAAAAACGGGACATAATGTTTATGAGGCAATTATGATGCTGGCAAAGTAAGTATTTTAATGAGTGATGGCCGGGACATTGTATTTAATTTTTCTGCCTTTAATACCACTTTTAGTAATTGGAGTGGACGTTTTAATTGCATGTAGTGTGGAATGTACAGTTATGAAAATTGTGATGGTCTGGGTCTGACCATTCATAAGTCATTTAATAGTCATTAACAGCTCAGTATTTAAAAATAATAATAATTAAATAGTAATTTTCAATGTTAGTTGAGGGAGGGAAATATTCAGGTAGTTGGGATCAATCATAGGTACATACTCGCGAATTATCAGAATAACTAGGACAAGTCGAAAAGTTAAGCTTGTGATCAGCTTTTTTGTTAGTTTGACTTATTCACGTTTTCTGATGCATTTTTATTCAGTGACTAAGCGTCATAATATTTATGATGAACATTCAATTTAATCTCAAAGATGCATTTTGACTGACTGATCAAGAGAACAAAAAATATTGACAAATGATATAATAGATTTAAAATGTCTACACACGTATTATTCTATGTATGATTGATATGATGTTGAGCTTGGCAAGTTTTAAAATGTTACATAATATCAAGACATTTGCTTATGTTCTTTTGTGTGTGTGAAAAGATTAGGGTCCAAATAACACTTTGCAGTTCAATCAATTGATATCACGATTCCTGTCAAACAATTAATAATTGAACTTTATTCCAACATGTTTGAGTTGATGCAATAATTCCCTTTACTTTTCTTTTTCAGAGAAATGAGTCAAGTAGAAGATGCAGAGTTGAGAAATTCACTACAATTGACAGACAGACTTTCCGAGGAGAGGCTTCGAAAGAAAGGATGCTGCAGTAGTGGTGGTGGAGGAGGATGCAATGCAAATGGATTTGATGATACTAAAGGAGTAAATCTCAGTAGTTCTAATGAATAAGTTGTTGAAAAAAAAAGTTGTTTTATAAAACGCCGAATATACATGCAGAAATGTTACATGCTCACATATTACATTAATTAATCAAATTAAAATAGATTGTATACATTAAAAATAATCGGTTTATTCGTTAATTTCTCTGAAATGATCCAAAAGTTAAATAAACAATAAAAGTGTATCAACAAGACACTAGACAAAGTTGGATTGTATTTCTTTGAATTTACATCATACATTTATTTTTAATTTAATTTCCAGATAAAAGCTTCTCCAGACATATGCATTAGTGATATTTTATACTTATAATTATATCCCTTGTTGTAGTTTTTGGTAGGTGTAATCTAATTTAGTTTTTATGGAAAAACCTTTCAGTTCACTGTCCAATTCGCAAATTATCAACGTCAACTGAAAACGTTAAAACAGCAAATTTTCATCTAAATAATATGCAATGCTAGCTACTATAATGACTACCAAAAACCCTACTGAAACTATGACACTACGAAAAGGTGAAAGGGTGTTTTGCACGTTACGTTACACAACATCACTTCCTATACGCCCCTCTTTTTTGTCAATAATCAAATCATTCAAGCCATATTTGTTATCCATGAGTCTCTCCTGTATAAAAAAAATATGTAATTGGTTTGGCAATATGCTTATCATCATCAAGATCACAAAAAAGGAACAAAGATTAAAACTCATTTTGTTTTTACTAACTGAACTGCGTACTCCAAACAATAGGTGCAGTCGCATAGTGCAGTGGACTGACTGATAGTAGAACGGAGAGAGAGAAAGAGAAACTTGCGTAACAAAAATAAATATACAAATACGTTTTTTTAAGTTTTTAAGCCAGGTAACAAAATAGTAGATTCATCATCACCCATTTTTTCCATTTTGTTTGCACAAAAATTAAAATGCATGCATAAAACATGCATATGAGGACCTCCTCAAAGTTGACACAGATTTACATTGTTGATATAATGATTAATCAATTGTATATTTTTACTATTTCAGATTTGTCATCAGCAACAAGCCTCAGTTTAAAAATTGCATTAATCTTATCAAAAAAATTGTTACAAAATAGTCAAAACAACAATTGAATTTGTTACAAATGTTTACAATTACTTTTTTGAATACAAAAACTAGCAGTTAATGAAAGTCATTTAAAAAATTAATCATTAAGTATGAATTTGTTGAATGGCTTTTCATGCCTTTTTAAATATTTTATTCAGTGCAGTCAAGTTGTTGCAAAACACATAAACGTAACTGTCAAAATAGCCATCTCTGTAAATAACATCGTGTATGTAGAGTTATGTGATGATGAGATGATGTACCTGTTTTTGAATTGATGTGTGTGAGGGCTTAAATTTGAACTAAACTTCAGTTTTGTTTTGTTTATGACTTTTCGAAAAAAATATTGATGCGATTTGATTTGATGTTTGACAGATATATATTTTTCCTAACCTAAATCTATTTAATCAATTCAGCTATTGACATGAATTTGGTGCATTGAGCGAAGCCATTGGCACATATATATTATTTTTTGTGATGTCATTATCAGATTGGATGTTCCGATTCCGATCATTACATAATGTATAAAACAAACAAGTTCTAGATGCATTTCAAATTGGTTGAGTTGCAGTAGAACGATGCGTGTTTTTTCTAAGTAGTAATAAGTATGTACATCAATCACAATAGTCGACTAATCATTAGTAAAGCAATTGTTTTATCAACACTACAAAGAAGACAAAAATACATGAGTTTGGAGATGTCTGGATAAATATTTATTATTGATTATTCATACATTATGTCACATATGTATATACGAGCATAACAGTTGGATCTTCGGCTTCGGTGATGAGGATACAGGTTAGCGTTTAGATGGCTTATTAATATGAAAATCTTTCAATATGAATTAGAATATACTTATGTACGTATGCAAAAATTAAAATCAACTTTATAAATTAAATATGAAATATTGTGAAAAAGCAAAAGGAGAAGGATATGGTAAGTGGTTTTATTTTATGGACTCGGACTACTGGTTTAGCTACATGGGGTGAACACGGACATCAACATCGCTGTGTTAATACGCACTTCTGCTTGCTCTGCATCAAAATAACCCAATTCTGCCATTTCGCTTTCTAATGATATTAAACGATGATAGCGTAATTAAATTTGTTCATTGTGTTTGTTAACACGTTTTAATTTTCACACCTGTGTGTGCTATATGCTTAACCAGTAGTTGGTAGTGTAGTAGCGACTTGTGAGGCATTCCGCCTCCGCCGTATATGGTCTTGTAGAGTGATCACGACTGACGACGACGACTACCACTACCGCAGCGTTTGTACATGCGTTGATTTTAATTATGATTTTGATTCTACTAACTGTTTTAAAATAGGCATGTTAAGTGTACTTTTGCACGTATTGGATTGAACACGCAAAATGCTATTGTCTTTATTGTAGCGTTTAATTGACTGCAAAAAGTATGATTATATCAAAAATGAAATTGGCGGAAATTTTGACATAGTTTCAAAGTGATGCATCCATACTCAGTCAGCTTTCATTTTGGAAAGCAAAAAAATGTGCGGATGGGAATGTATCGCAAAAATATTAGTAATAATAAGTGCGTTTTGAAACAATGTGTGGGGAGCTTTTAATGTAGATGATCTGAAGGCGATGAGTATGCATGTGCATTTAAACTATACTGTATATACCTAACATTGGAGTTTTAAAACATAGGCATCATTTCGAACAAAGTTTGGAATAGGCAGTTTTTTAAATTCTTTTTAGCAGATTCTCTCATGTTTGTGTCTCCATATTAGTAGGTTGATATGAAACGAGCAAGTTGTCATTGTGGAGTAGACTGATTTCGCTCGCTGTAATATGTTGGTAATGTCAGTAACGTTGATGTATCACACATGACCAACTTTTGCCACAAATAAACAAAGCCACTTGGCATTAATTGGGAAAGTTCAGTAAATAAATACGTTTTTTATTCATGTATCGAACTGTAATTAATATTTCTCTTCCATGTAATATTAAAAGGAAGATTCTTTCAACTTTCATGTATGCATATTGGTAATTACCTTAAAACTCGGGAAATAAGTTGAAGTACGTCATTACTAACTAACAGTATTGGTTAGCTAACGTTAATTAAGTACTAGTCGTAATGAACAACCAGCAATTCGAAATTAAAAATCAATAGTCGATTTGAGCGTGATGAGGAGACATAACCAGAACCAGACTTAAACCAGACATGTAAATGTGTATATGTTGTTAAATTTGTGATGCTTTTGTGTGGTTCACTTCAGACAAGAGTGTCACTAGCAACTAGTCCTTCGATTTAATTCAGATTTTGTCACACTTCGTTTTTCGTGCAACATTTCATTGAACCAATACTGCAATGATATCATGGTCATAATAAGAACAACGAAAACTTTAATCATACAAATTTCTCGTAGTCAATTTTTTTATGAAATCTCATCGTACGAAGCACGATTAACGCACATGATGAAAACAAAGGAATTTTATTGCATATTTTTCACAGTAAAATGGCCACTGTGAAGTGAATTGTCATTGTAATTTCAAGATCACCTGGAAATTTCCTAGCCTTTCGTTTGAAATACCAAATGCCACAGCATCAGAACAACTTATTTTGTAATTTATGCAATACATTAACAAATCGGATCTATGGTTATAAAAGATAGAGGTAAAGTTTGTGGGTAAAAATAGAGTCCATTGCAATAAAAGCAATAGAAAGAGAACAAAGGGGGAAAACAAGTCATGTCAAGACATGAAGAAAAGACGAAGATGAAGCATGACATGTAATGTAGAGACATGTGAAGACAC
>JAQFXM010001960.1:0-27878 GCA_034693345.1 Entomobrya multifasciata
GTACTTCGGAGGCCCTGAACTGAAGTAATAATAGGCGGAAGCAATTCTAAGAAAGAGTTTCTCATAAACGTCTGGTGCACATGCATGCCTTCTCCTTCTTGTTGATGTTGTGTTGTTGCTTTACTGCTGGTTTTTAATATATTTTTACAACATGAGCCCCGACAACATCAACAGCAGCAAGCAACAAAGAATAAGAACAGGAAAGAGAAAATAAAGCACATGTATCGCCATATGTCATAAAATTAGTAGAACGCAGTTGAAGTACTAGTACCCAAACAACAAACTGTAAATGTGGTTGTTGTAAATGTCACGTAGGCACATAACCAAGTTATTCTACAAGAAACAGGGATAATAAGGGAACCAAAAACTAAAGGGGCCCTCCTGTTCAACTCAGGGCTGGCAATATTGCAAGTAGTAACTCAGCAAATAAAAAAAGATTTCTATTCTTTTTTCTACTCCTTTAAAATATCCATTTATTCCATATTACTAGGAGCAGTACTAGTGATGGTGCAATGACGAGAAAATCAGCAACAAAAAAGAAATAAGGAAGAGAGAAAGGCAAAGCTGTAATCGCACGATCACATGATACAAGGACCACATTATTATTGCCAAAAAATCGTTTCGTTTCGGAGCATTGCTAATGTTGTACATTATTACCAGAAGAACCAGAAAGTAGATAGCTTCAGTTTTTCACTATTTATCCAGCTGAGCCAAATATAGAAAAGAGCATGATGATAATGATTAAGAGAGCATCGGAAATTGCACAGTTTTTTTTCTTTCAAAAATTGTTCTCTTATGTGGGCCGAACTAATAAATATGTTTGGAGAGAGAAAACACATGTTTCTTTCCTTCTTGGAAGTGTTGTTAATAAAACTATGCATTTCGTAGCTACTTCGATTTCCGGGAAACAAGTATAGTAGTGGTTGTGTTGGCTGGTGCTGTATCCAGCACAATTCTTTAAAACAATTCAGGAGGGATTTTAAAAGCAAATACATATCGCAAGCAAGCTTGTTGGTGCCGAGGCCAAGTTGATAGCATTATAGAAGCCTTTATATATGTGAGAAAGAGAAACCAATAACAATTTTTGCTCACACATACACAAGTACGAGTCATCATAGCCACTACCACCCCACACACATCAGTAGTAAGAGCAAATGAAACGACTGAGCCATATGTAAGTGAGTGAGTAGTGTGGTTGGTGAACAAAAAAACGAACAGACGCCGCGTGTTGTTCTTCAGAGGACCTGAAACCAGTAGAAAAGAAAGCTATTAGGAGTAAAATGAGTGGTTCTCCTTCCATTTTTTCACTAATGCTCTCGGTTTATTCTGCGACGCAACTACAGCTTTGCTCACTTTTACCAAGTTGGTTTTAAGGGATGAGGAAAGCAAGAAAAATACAAAATAGTAGTTTGCAGTTGTACTTTCTGCTGCCTATATGTATTGCTTGTGAGAGAGTGTGTGCTGTAGTGCCTGTAGTGGCTTTCCCTTTCATAAATCCTTAACCACAGTAATAAATCATATTCAATGGTTTGCAACGCGCACGATTTAATGCGTCGTGCCAAAAATTGCGAAAATACACATTTTCACAAAACCTATGGACCACATGTATTTTTAACGAAAATATACCAATATACGATAAAATACGGCATTGGATACAGATTTCTCTCACTTGTGATTATGATGATATTTTAAAAATTAAATGAGATATGTACAGACTAGTGACTAGAACGTAGCCATTTTATTATTACATCACACTTTTATACTCCATAAAATGGGTACACAGTGACTACTGATTACATATACGTATTGAAAGTTGCAGTATGGTTACATTTTTTGGAACGGGAAATTTTTCCTTTTCAAAATGTTTGCTCTAAAGTTCTTCAAAGCAAGAAAGTTTGGACTTAAGATTATTATAACACTGCAGTATAACCAGCTTCTCATTATAATTTTCAACACCCACACTAATATTGCTTTCTTTACAGTACGGGATAGAATGTAATGTTCCTATTCATATTGAAAAAATAGGATGGCGCCTTATTATTTTTATTCCTTCATAGTACTGTACTGTAATAATACTCACCACAATAATAATACTACGAAAATATTAACAGTACATTATACAATTTTAGAGAACAGCGCCAACAGCCAAATATCATCTTTCTTGAGTTGGCTAAAAAGATTGTAGTTTCACATTTTTGGTCTGCTAACTGCGAACAAAAAGAAAACACGAGTTTACTTTTATAGCCTACTAGCTTTTAATATACTTTTATTGCGTAGTTTTAACAAGCAACGCATTTTTATAATATGAATACAATCTTAGTTTCACGCTATTTCTGGTAAAGATCATTGACAGAAAAGTGTTCTGTTCGCAATAATAATGCACGCAGTAATAATACCATCATCGTTATATATTGCTTCATAACTAGTTAGAGTTACACTACAAAAAGTAAAAGTTAGTTTTCTATGAATTGTATAAAAAGTTGTGTGCTAAAAAAGAAGAAGAAAAAGTGTTTACATGTATCGTTCCTAGAGCACTGCTTGTTCTAAAAGGAAGGAAGTTAGATTTTTATGCGCAAGTAACTTTTTTACTTTCCTTTTGAAGTAGTATGTATTTTTATATTATTATACTTGATGGTCTTTGTACGTCATTATTTTTGGCATGCTTACTAGCCTGAAGAAACATCGAATAAGGGCATTTAATATGAAAGGAAATATTCAATACAAAGATTATGATGAAAGATTGGACGTAGTTGGACGTAGTGGCTATTTTTATAACCGATAACAAAATAAGATGATATTGTAGCCAACACAAACTTTAGTAGTATGAAATGCTAAAACATTCTTCAAGAATGATTCTTGTATCGTTAATACAGAGAAACGTTATGCCGATTGAAATAAATTTTTATTCTTGTGTTAAAGGGCTGTACAATGGCTGCTTTAAAAAACTTGGAATAATAATAGTTTATGAAATTATGTTTTTAAAAATATGGAAGAAAATTGTGCAAGCTAGTCTTTGATATATTTCGGCCATTGCCTTTTTCCAAACCTCTAAAATGAGGAGTTTTTAAAATTTCATGTGATTTTTCCTGTGCTCTGGAAAGTAATATCCGCAGTTTCTGTACTGAGACATGAACAATCAATGAGTTCAACCGTTTCATTTAGTAAAAACTATTTCTTCTTTTTTTGCTGATTCTAGTTGAATGAACAGTAAACCGTCTAGTCTTCTGGAACTACAAAATTTGACGACAAGATATAGACGATTCTTTATGATAAATTACACAGTTGAAAAAGCCATAAACTTAACTTGTGTGAGGTTTATAACAGTTGTTTCTACTAAGAAAGAGGAGAAGAAAACGCCAGTATTTGGCACATTTGGACTATTTATGCACCTAACGTTTAGCATCCTCACTCATATATTGCTTAGGGTAGGGTCAATACCCACAGTTGATTGGGAGCATTGTTGCTTGTTTTGTTTCTTAGTTTTAGAGCAAATATAAAAAAAATCATGCTACTTAATAGTTTACACTTTTTGTATCGAATTTCACTCCAAATAGCAGTCCAAAAAGTAACACCTTTTTAGAATCGATATAATATTTATTTTCACGTCAGTTTATTTCATATTTTTGTATTGCATTTTTTAAATCCGACTCGGCCAGCTATTTTACACTTTATGGGCAAATACTTATTTCGTGTTGGTTTGAAGAGTTTATTGCTGTACCAAATAAAATATGTCTACATTACATAAATTTTAAACAAGTTTTGATAACATTGGGAGTAAACTCTGAGCAGTGTTTCCCTATCTATTATACTAGCGTTATATATGTAGCTGGATGTTTTATGTGAAAAACGATCCCACATTCTCCATTGTGAAATATTTTTACAGATAAGTAGCACGACAACGTCAGTGGTACCTGTCGACAAAATATGATATGACTTTGCAGGAAAAAAGTGCTATCATCTCATGACAGCAGTAATATGACAGTGGAGAAGACTTCATTTCGCTGACCTACAAATATCTTTTATTGTATCATATATCATCTCCATTTGCACTCTGTTTGCCTGTGTAGTTCCATTCTTATGTGTATCAAGCTATGTTATCATCATGAAAATTTTAAGGCTTTTTCTCTGAATTGCTTTGTATTTCTGAAGCATACTGCTTATTATTGATGTGCAGCATGTATTTTGGAGAAAATATTGCTGAGGAATTTACAAAAGAAAAAAACGGAATCAGCTAAAAAAATTGTAAACCTAATTTTCCTTAGGATTGTATTTCACATTCATACAGTCTTCAAATCCCACGAAATTGAAATGGTGTCATCAATACGATAAATTTTCTCCTGTATATCGGTAGTGATAAGAACGAAGTATGAATGCTTGTAATTTTTTCTGAGAAAACTTGTTTATTTTTTTACAGTTCGGCCATTGGATGTGAAAATGGTAAATAAAAAGTTGGCATTGTCAGCAGAGAAGGAGTACACCCTGGAGTGTCAGTCATCGGGTGCCAGACCTCCAGCTGTAATGACCTGGATGAGAGGAAGTTCTAAAATTAAGCATCACCGAGAATCCGTAAGTTCTACTGAAATCAAATGAGTGATGAGCTTTCGACTTCCACGTGTAAAGAAGTACAAAGTGCAGTTTTTGGAGAACGATCATGTTGATTAAAAGAAAGAGAGAATGGTGAAAGTGGGACATGCTATACTAGTAGACAAGTCTTTGAAGAAAAAACCTTGAGATTCATCAAAGCGAGTATTTCTGGAATTTTTTGTAGCAAAGCGGGACAAAATTGAGAACAATAAAATTGTGTTCCATGAACTTGGATGTAGTGGGCCACATAACAGGGCTCTTGAACTAGCACATAGACATTTTTTCAAATACTATAGAATTTCATGCCCTAGTAAAAATAAAGTTTTAGTTAAATATGTCATTTGAGGCCGAAAATTTCGCGAAAATTCTGACCAGTTTAATGAAATTTGTATGAAATTCTCAAAACCACGTACACTACTATTAGCTTCGCCAAATTCAACTAAGAAACAAAAGCAACGAGATGTAAAGGTTACGTAGAAAACTTTTGAAAGGGTTTAACAAACAAGAAGGACAGAATGACAAGGTCTCTTGTTGTTTCGTAACAGATGCGAAGTTGATGCCCTGTAATGTTTTTGTAATGACACGTTGTTGCAAGTAGAGCTACTTGCATCCTCCGATTTGCACTCTATTTAGTTCATTAATTATCTAGACAAACTGACACGGAAGTGATATAGATATTTTAAGAAATTATATTTTGACTAGAATATAATTAAATTATGATTAAAACTGACAAAGTTTATAAAAAATACTTTTTTTCGAAAATAAAACGCCATTATGCTAAAAAAAAGTTTCATGCTTTTGTGCAAAATCACACTTCTAGGTAAGCAAGGATGAAAACGTAACGACCAGCATAATGACTTTCATTCCAACGCTGGAGGACAGTGGCAAAGTTCTAGCTTGTCGAGCGGAGAACCCGAAAATTCCAGGAAGTATGATAGAGGACGGCTGGAAAATGGATATTCATTGTAAGTTCTCAGATTTTTTTGTAGAAAAACTTTGCTTTCCCTCTCATTGACTTTTTTTTACTTCTTTTACCGAGAAGCACTGGGAAAAGTCTCATTTTTTGGTCACCAACATATCACCAGTAACTTTTTATACTACATACACATTCCTGCTTGCATACTTTTAAAAGTTATTACTTATGTATTTGCCTGAGCGTTGTGTAGTTTTGCGATTAAAACGCCATGAGTGAGCTTGTTAGCAAGAAGTCACATAAGAGCAACGACGAAGAAATGCGTGAATGGTCTATATTCCAGAAAGTATAATCATTATGAGAAAAAGCAAATGCCACGACAGTCTTTTCTCGACACGCTGCGACTATTAGTATATTACCCTGAGGAACTAAAAATGTACGATGAATGGTTGAAAGTTATGTAGGCGCTGTTTTGATATTTTGAAAACCGGTGGAATAATATATGTAACTGGCATAGCATTATTTGTAATAATTGTCATTTTCCTGAATGCATGTAACATACTTCGATTTATATTATTGAATATAAAAGATTGATAAATAAATAATCACAAGCCTGGAGCAAATCTTGTCTGCAATTTGTATACTTTGTAAGCAAAATTTTCTTGGATTTCATATTTTGTTACAAAAATACATTGTAAAAAATTTAATTTTAATAAGTTAGTGGTAACTTTTTGAATGCTGCTTCCTTAAAATCCTTTTCACAATAATCTAAAGAGATTTGTTAACTGACTCAAAGAAAAGTTTTTCGGGGATATTTAATTATTTCTTTTTTATACAGATAATATTATACTAAATATATTATATATTAAAGCAAACATTGAATTTTGTGCTTGTTTACTTCCGTTTTCACTCATAATTTAAATTATAAAACATACATAAATATTACTTGGTAATGGCGAATTTATTGCTGTTCTTTTCACACAATGTTCACTACAAACTTCTTACTTTTTGCATACATATCAACATATCTATGAAATACGCCTCCGTTCAAAATTAAATATAAACTTACATTCGACTTCAAAGTATATGAATTTTCTAAAATGTTGCCGTTTTAGTAAATTCGCCAAATAAATGGTTTTTCTCAGGCCATAAGATACAGAAAATTAGCCATGAGAAAATATTTAGAATACAAATTGCTTAAATTACTATATGCTTCTTCCAATTTCTGTGGAAAAAATGGCTTTTCAATCTGTCATTCTTTATATTTGTAGAGATTTAAGTCAACCTCCACACGCCAAAATGGTTATTTTTTATAGTGTCAAGTTTTGCCTTGGTAGTGCGGGTAGGGAGTTCGGAGTAAATGTTTAGGAAAGTTTAGTGGAAACGCTAAATATATCACAGGTAAGTTAATCTGAAAATATGATGTCGGATGACGTAAAATCTATGAAACACCCACTCCTAAAAAGCATCATTCTATACATGATATTGTAGTACTTAGGTAAATTTCAATTCAAGAGCGTTGAAGTAAAATTCTAGATTGTAGTTAAATATAAATTACTACCCACGCTATATACCTGCAGGCCTTATTTAAGCTCAAACCTGTTTTACAAAACAAATTTGTGAAACCAACAGTAAAATTATAGGGAACCAATTCAAAACAAAGTCTATGCTGCAGGCCTCGTGATTACGAAAGTGGGGCAACACCCATTGCGTTAAAGCGTTTCTTATGATTTCCACAAGTGATTCGTGGATATTTACTTTTCTCCAGTATCCACACATTAATTAAATAAAATTGGCTCAATTTGTGATAGCTTTACAATTTTTCTTATACGTACATACATTGCATGGGTTATTTTCATCCATTGCTCCTGCGGGTAGCCCTTTTTAAACTTTTACGAAACTTTTCACTTTCCGAGATTGGAAAAATGCAAATGACGAGTAAAGATATGGCATAGCACACACCACACAATAGAAGCCATACCCTAAACAATCCCATACAAAGTTTCAGTCCAAGCAGCAGTAGTCCCTTTTGTGGTTTTATTTGGCTGAATATGTTAGTGTACATTTTACATAGTTAACAGATATATATTACATAGATATATATGTATATATACATAATATGCATGGAATGAATAAACGGCTTTCGTTGAATGGGAATATGTACCAAAAATTCAGTGGATATGGTATAGTCACTTTTTCTCTGCTTTGCAACCAGCGTGTTATTTGCCTGAAATGCAGAAGCCTGCACATACAACAATACCATTCTTTTTTGTATCCGTGCGGAGAATCCTTTATTCCCGGTTCCATCCCAAAAACATCCACACTAGTCGTCCTTACACGCATTCTCACAAAAGAAATGAAAAAATGGAAGTGAAAGAACATTATGCGTTCTGATACATTAAGCCTGTCTGCTATTAATGCGAAAGTAACCTCTTTCGAGCACACCAGCCAGCATCATGATCAGCAAGTAAACTATGTACTCTAAAAGAGAAAAGCTATTGTGGTTTGCTTCTGTTGTTCAATTCAGTAAAGCAGCCATGCACAGAATGGTAGTTTTTCTATCTAATTTACTTACATGTGTACGGAAAATGCAATTTCTAATTTGTTTCTTAAAATTGTACAGACATTTTCACTACCCCCTGTCGATATAAAGTTCTTCACTTTTTCTCTGCATTCTTATCAAAATTGTAGAAATGGTTTCATCACCGTGTGTAGTCCATTACTGTTTTACTCGCTTTGTCAGACTTCAACTTAGACTGACTCAGACATGAGCATTTTACATAGAATTAAACCATATAAATATATATAGTTATATAATTACATGCTTTTGGTTTGTTTTGGTTTCACAACTTTACTTTCTCTTTCTGCTTATATTGAAACAAATGTTTTCTTGAAAATGGATTTGTTTTGCTGAGATATATGTAACTCTCCGTGGAATTTGCACTTTCACTCATTTATATATACCGTATATACTATACCTAACGCAATGAACTTATTTTCTTGTGGTGTAACACCAACAACAACAAACAAGTACAAAATCGTATGGACGTTTAATGTGCTTTTCAGGAGCAGTTTACTTATTTGAAAGTAAAATTATATCTTGATGCAAAGAAAAATTATGTACATGTCTTAATACTTATCCGATCCATATAACACAGACTTATAAACACTTAGATTGCATTCGTAGATGAATTTCTGATATCATCATGTAGGCAGGCCCTATACCGGTAACTTGTTTGGCTGCAATATTTGCTTTGGCGTGTGTGTGTGTGGTTAGAATTATTAGCAGTAAAGTTACTCTGAGCTGATTTTGTATAAACAAGAACAACAATTTCAACACAAATGGAAACTTTTCCTCCGCAAGCCATTTAAGACAAGTTATATACATAATACGCAATCTGTCAACAAGCTTTCTATAAATATCCATTGCATAATACCTCTGGTAAGTGTGTATACATTAAACGTAACATTTACAACAAACCAGCAGCAGGGATGAAAATAAAAGAGATCTGTTTTGGACTGCTTTAAGCATTTTAATCGAGCGTAAAATATGACTGCGTTAATATATCCACATCCTCGTATTCATAACTAAAAACCACGCATCTCGAATTCTGTACATTTACCACGGTTATACAGCCCCTATCATCACTAGTTTACTGGATTCAGACGTTTTCAAATAGTTACAAGAAGAACGAAAAATGATAAATATTATGTGATATGAGTAGTGGTGTGTAGGTAGGTATAACTTGCAGATAGATAGATATATGATGCAATGTAAGCGAATTTTTTCTCTCTTGTACACATGCCATCATACAGGCAGTTTAGCTATTAGGGCGAGTGAGTGAGCATGTCTTCATCATTTTAGACGAAAAAAGAACTTGTCAGAATGGTTTAGATTGTCGTGTGAATGACGATGATGATGACTAGACCATACTTTACACACACTTCTTTGTTGGCACTGGAACTAACTGAAATCTATCGAGTCCGTTTAGAAGTAGCAGTGTGGTAGTTATTACATGTAGTCAAGTAAAAGTTATTATAGAAGTATGGCATCGCAGAGCGGACATATATTTCAACTAACGTGAGATGGAATCAGCAAAAATATTTGCCGGAAGGGATAGATTGCTGACTAGTCTTTTTCCGTCTTCTGTCGAGTTTAATGTTTGTTGTTCTAAAGAGTGAGAGACGTGAGTGGAGAGAGAGAGGGAGAAAACTTGCTAGTTTTATGAGGTAAACTGAATGCCTGCTTCCTACGTAGTTCATCCAGATATTTAGTTGGCCTATTCTGTTCTCCTTTCTTCTTCTGATGTATACATGTTAGTTTCTCTTTTTCATAACGAATCAATTACTCGTTAAATATTACTTGATTCATATGGCCAACTAACTACTTATGTATATTCTCAACTGAGTGAGTGGATGATGTAACTAACTACTCTTCATAACATGTTACAGGAAAGTAAAAGAGGCAACCGATCGTATATCATTCTTATCATAATGTGTATTTACAAGTAATGAAGCTAATTTTATTCTTTCCCATGTAGTGTTGTTGTGCAGCATTTCATATTATTTTATTTTGGTAGCGAGATTTCACTTCTTCAATGACGAAAGTAAGTTTAGAAAATCAAATCTACTTTGTACTGAGAATAAGTCTTTTGCTACGCTCGCTACGGTATTAGAATTCTCAAAGGGAATCTGCTAAACACAGGAAAAGTAAAAAGTATAGTAGAGTATCATGTAGATTCTGATGACAGGCTAATTACCAAATAGATTGGATTTCCTTCTTTGGAATTTCTTTTTTCGTCATCTTCAGTAGCATCACCATTGCTAGAGCATCATGATACTCTCCTTCATGAGATGAGTAGAGGGAGATCCGTCGTCGTTATTTGTGTTTGCAAGTCGTTTGTGGAGGAAACGGAAAGGGATTTCGAGTCGTAGTAGACTTGTTCCCTTTTTTCTTCTTCGTGCCTTATTCATCTCGCAGTGGCACTGAGTTTTCGTCTTTGGTAATACTCCTATTCATTGTAACAAATAAAAGTCCTCCTTATAAAAACAAGATTTTCGAACAAAAATAAAAAGTAAAAGAGAAAAGTAAGTAGACCAAAGCCGAACGTGGGAATCCCTCCCTCCTTTATAAATTCAAGTACATAATAATATGACTACGCTCACAATATCCAGCTCCTTTGAGGAATTCCATTTCCCTCCTTTTATTCTTATTCTTTAAGCAAAATTAGAAAATCTCACAAGACACACAGAGAAAGGAGAGAGGGGGTAAGTGTGGCATCGTGTTGAAAGAACACGCTTTATGCTTTTTCTTTCCGTTTGTATATAATGCATAGCTAGATATATGTATACCTATATGTATACATGAGCTCATTGACCCATTTGCAGTTTTGCTTGCTGTGGTAAAAAATAAGAATCCCCTGCTTCCCAATTGAGTTTTCTCTTTTTGCAAAAACAGCCCATATGGATATTATCTCGTTCCGGTTCTAATTTTCTTGTTTGGTTAGAAATTGAGTTGCGTGTGCCTATGACTTTAGGAATGCAAGCACATGACTAACATTGCCTAGCACTCATTCATGTAACTTGCTGATATGCTGAATATAATTTTGATTGAGCTTTTTACTTTTTATTAAGGAAAAATTGTACACAACAGCCCATCTACCTACCTCAGTCTCAAGGCTCAAGTATAAAAAGAAAGATTAAAACTTTAGATGAAATTCCGTAATTATGAGGCATAAAGAAGTAGTCATTAATTTTAAAGGGTTTATTTGGGATCAAGAGAGGATGAGTAGATGCAGCACTTTTATAATAGAATATATCTATTCTTGTCTTCCAACATAGTTTTCCAAGTGGCATCATTACAATATACTACGTTGTTTTTGTAAACAAAGTTTATTTATAATGTGAAACAGAATATCATCATTATTTTTATCGATTAAAAATAGACCGCACAGGAATAAGACTGTGCCAATGCTTCATATGTTATGTAAGTGGCTAGACTACGTTTATAGGTTTGCCTTGAACAATGATGGAAATAAATGAGTACATTTAGTATAGGACAAGAAAACGAAGTTTGCTTCACGTTGTACTTTATTGCATTAGATTGAAGATACTTTTTTCAAAGCAAATTCTTAAAATATCAAATGTTGAAGTCACCTAAAATTTTAAGCCTACACACTGGAACCGAGTTGCTTTCTCCTCTTATTGCCAGGTTAGTAGTCTAGGTTGAGCGAATATCGTGTTTACATGCTATCCTAACTTTAGGAGAGTTGTTGGAATTTTTAAGGCTGACTTGGGAATTCAATTTCGTTCATTAAAATTGGGATCATTTAGGACCACTTGAAAAAGTACGTTTTCAATGGCCATTAGTATGGAATCAGAGACTCATAACAAGGGATGAAGAGAGAATTAAGACGTAAACCTATCATAAAAACTTGAAAATTAGCAATGCTAGTTTTATTTGTAATAGTGAACTTGTTATAGTTATGCATAAGTGTATCTTGTGCCTTTGGCTTATATTGATGTTTTAATTTGATTCTAGCATATGTCTAGAACAATCAAAACCAGTATATGCTAGAGATTCTAAGAAGTATCAATTGTCTACCTTTATCCCTGAAAGCTTTATTTGTTTAAACAAAATTAAATACACAAACGAAGTTTTAAAACCTCTGTTTTATACTTATTTGTTTCCCAACTGTCTACTCTAAAATAACAACATTTATTAACAGCGATATGTTTGCTTGTTTGTAGCGTACAAATACATATATAAAGGGATAATTTAGGATCCAGAGAGTTATTTGATCATAGAGCAAAAGGAATTCGCTAAATTAGATTTTAATAATAAATTAACAATAAGAGGATTTGTATGTGTGTCTGCATTCAGTAATTGTAATTTAACGACAAGTTTTACTATAAATCGTAGGAAGACTCCTTCATATAGAAAATACCGAGTACCATTTGTTGCTAAACATGAGTTACTCATGAATCTCAAAATGTTATTGCAAGATTTTTTTAAATGTCATGAATCACAGTAGACACCATTAAGGTTAGTTGCATCCCACTGTGACAAGTAAGTGTTTGCAGTGCTATGTATCGTTCCAGTAAACTAGTAGCACACATAATATACCTTGAAAAGGAACTGCCATACGAAGACACATGTAATCAGAAAAATGTATTAAATTACAGTAATCTGAGTTTCGAAAGGAATAAAGAACCTTTGTTACAGATTAAATTACATCAATGTTTTTATAGAATACGTGTACATATGTGTGAATAATTATAAATGTACCGGACCATATATGTATATGAAAGCGTATAAACTGCAGGACTACAGGCTGGTTGCATTTCACCAGAAATGACTTGACCTAGCCCAGTGCCAATATCGATAAATGAACAAGGGAAAAGTGAAAAAGGCTTTTTTATTACAAATCACAGTGGAAACTAACTTTCATCTGTTGGATTCGCTGTTGTTGACCCGAATTTTTTAGATGGTGAGAAAATAGGAAGGTAGAAAGCATGCTGGGATGAAAATACATATGTATAATATGGTTACAGAAGTTTCTTTGAAAATCGTGTTTGTTTTGTTGCTTTATGTATTTATGAATTAGAAAAAAAAGAGAAATATTTTTCTTTTCTCCTCATGTGTCCCATGTGTTCCATCTTTACACAACGATTTATTTTCACTTCAGGTGCGTTTAGGTCGTCTTGTTCTCAGTTTTAATTTCCGCTTCTTTTTCAAGACAGGTTTCACAGTTTGAGAAACGTAACCTTTGAAAAGACCACAATATGTACTTCTTTTTGGTTACGAAATTTTCAGCAAGTGCAAAAAATTGTGAGTCAGAGCTTTTATGCACAATATGTAGGACATTTTCTTTACTTTATGTACGTAAACTTAACTGAAGTTGAGTACTCGCGTTTCAAGTTGAATTTTAAAAATATAATAAAAATGAATTATTATCTGTAACACAAAATAGTTGTAAGCGGATTGAATCAAAATGAATATTCCATGTAAAATAATACTCCAATATAATAATAAATAAATACTGGTAATTCACTCTGCGGAAAAATAGAAAATAACGACTTGTCAAATACAAAAAATGGATACAAATATATTTCCTTTTCGTTCGACATTCATTCACGATGAAATATCCAAAAGAAAGATTTTATCTTTCATCTCTTTGTTTGGCCTTTACATTTTTCTGAGATCTTTGATGCGTATATATTCTTACAACCTAACCTTAAAGCCAATTCTTTACCCTGGCCTGATAGAATAATGTTGTATTTCTCTCTACAGCCAGTTTTTCATGCTCCCTATGTTCTCTTGATTTCTAAAAAGAAAAGAAGCAGGGAATACTGCGAACTGCGTTGCGAGTCTTCCTTCTCAATAGTCATCATCGTACCCTATACTTTCCCAAGTCCTTCATCGACGTCATCATCGTGATCATCAATGAGTACGTGATCATCATCATTACCAACAGTACACTGCATTTCGTACTTCCGTCTAACTCGAAGGCTAGCAAAGAAAAATTTATATGGTACTCATCGTTTCATCGCATCTCTCACACACATCACAAATATGAAACCACTTTTTTCTCTTTCTGCTACTTTCACTCACACACAAGACACAAGTCAATTCCAATGATCATAATCAGGCTCTTTGCTTTTTCTTCGTGTAGCGCAGTCATTTTTTGTGTACATTCGTTCGACATTGCAAGATATGCTCACACAAGCTATTTATTTGTCATATTACAGTTGTCTTGTCGTGCAATATGAAATGAAGAAGTGTAAGGAACGTCTTCAGAATACAGATGTCTTATTAATGATTTTGATCATTTTATAGAGAAATTGTACTTATTATGATCATATTTTGTTACATCTGAACAGGAATAGCTCAAAAATGCGCACTGTTACAAAGTTTTCAAGTTTTTCTTTCCTTCAGGGATTGTCCATTTCTCCACATCCATTCATTCATATAACTTTGCCTCATCAACAAGAAGTTTGTACATACATTTTACACAGCCAATAAAAAAGAAATCCTCAGGCGCTTCTTTCCCTCATTCGCCCGCTTTTTCTTTTTTGCTTTCTACTATTATTTTCTACACAAGATTTTCCTCCATTGTGTGCGCATTTTCGATGTTGATCATGATGAGAAAGAGAGCAAAAGCGTCTTAAAAGCATATTCTTTCTATCTCTTGATTGCTTTTTATACCCTGAGTTATTGGCTCCATGATTCGTTTCTTGTTGATTAGCTTGTAATTTTATGGCTTTTCATCAGCAGCAGCTGGGAACGGAAAAAATTGTGGTATATTTTTATACACAAATAAGCATGGTTTGTAGATACATATGCCTATATTATCTTTTTCATTTGCAATTCTACATATATACTTTGTGAACCGCTTCAAAACATCCTTTCATTTCAAGGGAATAATCTTTTTATATATCTAACCCAGAAAAGAATCGCTCATTTACAAGAGTACAGTGCACAGTGTGGGATCTAGTTTTCTGCTGTTCTTGTATGGTCATTGTTGGCTTTAATGGATCTTAAGAATACGATAGACAAAAAATAAATATTGACCATGGGCCGTAAAAACTGGCTAAGAGTAAGGGGAAAGTTAAGAAAGTAGATATACATATACACGTGGTAATAGCTACAGCGCTAATTTTAACCAACAGGCTTTTACGACTTTCATTTCCATCTCCAAGTGTAAGTATGTGTGATTGTATATGTTTGCTCATTCGAGGACCCAACCTGACCATTTGGGAATACGTAATGTACGGAAAATAGAACATGGATGACATAATCAAGTTGGTCACAAGTTATTATGAAAAAGTGTGTCGCGTTGGACAGAGGAGGGCTTTCACTGTTTTTGTGGTAGTTAGGCTTGTTTTCGTTCTACACATCTGTACTCAAATTCAGTATATAGTAGTCTTGTGTGACCGCGCATCTATGAAGTCATTTTAAAGATGGTTGTAATTCTATAAGAAAATGCAATTTTATTTGCAAAGACGTAAGAAAATAGGATATTATGGCGGAATAAGTAAGGAATCTTTAGTAGGTCGATTTGTATTTGCCACGCCACTATGGCACAGAAAGGGAAAGCAGTCAGACGAAATCTATACTACTTTCCGCTTCATGGTTCAGTTAAAAATAAAAAATGCAATGATGAAACCCCATTAAATCTCGGAGGATATTTCTTGGGTTTCTTCGTGCTATATTCGATCACAAATTATTTTGTGTCCTTGTTCTGCTCTTTATACTTTCTAGTTGAGTGGATATGATCGCATCTTGATGCTGTATTCCAATAACGAAGTTTTATTACAATATCAATAACGTCAACAGTAGTAATTTTTATATTACGCTGGGGTGAACTTGCAGGTTTTCACAAGCTTTCGAATTGTTCATTGGTTGAAATGGAAATCATGTTATGACGATGGCAAAGTTAAATCTCTGTTGGTTCACATCATGAAATTCCAAACATATCCGCTTGTGCTCCTTTTGAAAATCAAATGAACCCATTGAATATAAAATTTGCTGTGCTTCTTCTTCTGCAAGCAGTATAAATAATGATATTTGATGAATGTGCTACGACATACGTAACCAAAATGTAACGAGCTCTACTACACATACATATCTGCCTACGCTACGCAAACAAGTCCAATACCCTCACATTCACTTTCGATTTCGATGATACTTTGTTCTCATGTGAAAATTTCAGGTGTAGTGGCTGTGACCAGTTTGTTTAACGACATGATAACCATGTTCCCAGTTCCACTGTTCTCGGAAGTAATATTTGTGGGTAATGAGATGCTAAGAAATTCCATACGATTTTCCGTTCTACTGCCTAATACAGCTTTTTCTATTGAAGTTCTACGAATACACAGCAAATAAAGGGAAATTCATACTACATTTCACTGTCTAGAGATTTCACCCTCGTATGGAGATGATACTGATCAGACATACACCCACCAGAAATATTGATGTATCCAAACCAAAGTATCTTAACTATAGAAAAAGAACCGAAAGTACTTGCTTGTGACTTTGGCGTGCATTAAAGGGATTTAATAAGTTTCGCGGTTTAATAAACTATGTTAAACCCCAGAAGAGTATGGCAGAAGGTTTGCTGAAACTTATCGGCAATCTCTCGTTGAGGATCACATGCTTTTGCATGCATTTTTATCGACATTCATAATATTATAGAAATATAAATAAAATGGGGGGAAATTCCTTATAATTTTCTGCAGTAAACCATATTCTCAATTAAAGTATTTCATATGTGTTCAGATATACTATTTCACAAGTATAAATTTATAATAAATATTATACTCATATGTATTTACGGTTGGTAGTTGGTGTACCAAATAATGCGACTGTAAAAGCAATTAAATCAAACGGCAAGCACTCAAAAGAAAAATAAGCTTTATTTACAATGTAAAACAAAGAGTATTAAAATTACATGTTTGTTTCTTTTTCTTACAGTTGTTCCGCAAGTAAGCCTCGACTTTGGAAGCAAGATAAACTCGACACATATCCGTGAAGGGGAAGACGTTTACTTTGAATGCAGCATTAAGGCGAACCCTTGGATTCAGAAAGTGTCCTGGAGGCATAATGTAATTGAGTTCCACCCACAATTTATAGCACACATACAATAAAAATTTAGATTTACTTTTACTGCAGTTGCTTACCTAAGCAAATAGAATCTTTTTTCAAAACTAAATTATATATTCTCATGGCATACATCATGCATGACAAAGATAAAACGTAAAAAATGGAAAACAAAAATTTCCTTTTTGATGTAGATGGATTATGCAATTCTTTACAAAAAATCTTATTTATGGTATACTTTCACTTTCACTAGTAAAGTCCTTTGCTTTATTCCATACTAATTTTTTTCAAGTCTGAGTTTGAAGCAAAAGTTTTACTTTCAGCTTTCTTTTAAAAAGTTGAAATAGAACCTAAAGCTAAAATCAAGTTTCTACTTTTCGATTCTCGCCCACTTTTTAACGTATAAAGTGAAAAGTGGTTACATTTCTACGAGTAAATTTGAAACCCTTTCAGTCGCTCTTTTTCTAATTTCTCTACATCATTTTCTCATTATAGGGACGTCTCTTGAGTCACAACACCTCGGCAGGAATTATCATCAGCAACCAAAGTCTGGTATTGCAATCCATTACAAGGAAATCTGCTGGTCTTTACACATGTGTGGGAACAAACTCTGAGGGCGATGGTGCAAGCAACCCAGTTGTTCTCAATGTGAAATGTAATTGTAAAATTGAATATTAAAAGTACATTTTCGAATCAATATTGGGTTATGTGGAGGGCTGAAATGTGGTGATGGGGTGACTGAAAATGAATTGATAAGCATTTCATACAGAAGATTACATGAAACATATATGCATGTAAGGCAGCGGTGTTTTCTGGTGTGGAATCAGTTTCTAAACTTTTTTCTTCATTTTTTTGTTCTTTTTTCCACATCACAGATGCGCCCGTATGTAAATCCCATCAGCAGACGGTGTATGGAATCGCAAGACAAGAACAAGCCAAAATCCTTTGTGATGTTGACGCAAATCCTGACACAGACCTCCACTTTAGATGGAAGTTTAATAACTCTGCTGAAACAATTGACATTCAGCAGTCTCATTTTCAGGTTGAACGACACAGGTCAACGTTGACTTACAAGCCGATGACGGAGCTTGACTATGGCACAGTTTTGTGCTGGGCTTCCCATGAAACCATTGGAACACAAAAAATCCCCTGCGTCTACCACATCATTCCTGCCGGAAAACCGGATGCCGTTTCAAACTGTTCTATTCTCAACCAAACATTCGACTCGCTGTTTGTCTCCTGCGTTGAAGGATTTAATGGAGGCCTTCAGCAATCCTTTGTGATTGAAATATGGGATTTCCATTCACAACATGTCATTCGGAATCTAACAAATCATCGACCTGTATTTAATGTTCGGGGATTAGAGCCAGGCGCATCCTACATTGTTCGTATTTACGCTGTCAATAGTAAAGGCCGTAGTGAAGTACAAGTACTTCAAGCATCAACCCTCAAGGCGGCAGAAAAGCAAACTGGATACAGTGCAGGTAAGGCACCAAAAATATACAAGTAAAATGCTTGATAATGCAATGTTCACATGTGACTCCATTCAGCACAACTCCATTTTGCACATGTACACAAGATATTCCCCATAGTACAATTTATTTCTAAAGAGTCTATTGTTAGATACCTAATTTCATTGATTTTTTTCTTATCACATCGTTTATGTCTCCTTTATGTGTATTGATTACGGTCATATCTCTTCGTTTTGCCGTCATCTAACCAAAACCATTTCGTACCATTTATCATGATCGAAGAAATGCATTTACCAGCCATAAAACAGAAATAAGGATAAAATGTGCATCTTCAAACAACTTACATTTTTGTCCCTTCGCTAGATGACATGCTCTCATTCAGTCTTTCTCTTTTCATATTTTTAATCTTACAGAAGCATCGTCCGTCAAACCAAACCTCTTGAATATGACTCCCATTCTTGGAATTCTGATCGCCGTGGTGGCAACTCTGATTCTGGTAGCTATTGTGATTGTGCTGGTAATGAGAGGTCGTGGACACAATGGGGAGGACAAGCGGGTACCGAAGAACAACGGGGGGCTCAAATCAAGTCCTGAACATGACAAATCCACAGTTCCTCTTAAAAAGTCTGTTGAAGAAATGCCCGACGTTGATGATAAGAATCCAGATGTCGTACCTCATAGTTCCGGTATACATTTTTTTACTTCCTTTTTTCATGTATTGTGTATGATATACATGATTTGTACAAAGTTTAATACTCTTTCATGTGTGTGTTTGATGGGATGTGTGAATATGTATTTGAACTCATATATGATTGGTTCTTTTTGATACACAATACGACAAACGGTTACTTTTGTTCCCACTTTTTTGGAACGTGATGTGATGTGGCTTGATATGCTTGAAAGCATCTGATTAAAGGATCTCGAGAGGCAGTCAGGTGCCGGATAGCTGACAAGCAAGCTAGTAGTCTCATGATATGAAAGAAAACTTGAAGGAAACGTAGGAACTGTCTATGTGTAAACATGCATGTCTGTGTAATATTTAGTAAAAAGAGGAAACAAACAAGGAAAAAAAGGAGGAAAGTGAAGACATACGTCGGATCTTATGCAATATGTTTGCGTCTTTTTTTCTATAAACCTATTTCATACATGATAAACACACATTTCTATAATATGGATGGATATTTATCAATAAAAACTAGTAACTAGAAAGACAGCAATGTGGAAGAAAGCTTACCACTGTGTATGAAGGGAGAAAAAAGATCTGCTTGCTTTCCTCCTTCAACATCACATCATTTCACACAGAAGAAAAAAGTTGTAACAAAATGTATTTGTTGGAAAATGTACACTTATAGCTTGCGTAGAGCTATAGAATTTCATTGTCATTTTATTCATTTTTCTTTCTTTTTTATCTTGTGTGTGTAACAGAGATCGATGGGATCGATCCAGATGAGAAAGTATTCCTAGAGAGACTCAATAATACGAGTCGTTTTTATGAGACCATTCCTAGGGCCGTCCGAACTGCAGCAACTCCTCGTCCTGATCCCAATTCCTCATCAGAATTAGTCAATAATGTAAAAAATAGAACCCCAAGAACGGTAAGTTTTTTTAGCACTTGCTACATGTACTTCATATATATTTATGTTTTGTTTTCGGAAAAAGCAATTTAAGTAGAAATTGCATTGAAGTTGTTATTGTTGTGTGTTGTGTAGAAGAACAGCACACTCATGTAATTGGCTAATTTATCAATGAACCGACTCGAACAAAAAACTCTACCCGTATATAACAATGACAAGTAATTGTGCATCGTTTTGTGTTTTGTAGGGTCGAGAAGAAGTGACATATGCCGAATTGTCACTGCCAAACAGTCCAGCGTATCATCCTGGAACGTTGAGGCCGCACCAGGCGATTAGGCCTCAAGAACCAATAATCTACGCTCAAATAGATCCACTTAAATCCGCTCAATGTGTCCCTGTTGGAGTGCACGAGCAACAAACTCAAACCCTTCCTGGTTATCCGTTAACGCTCCCTCATCCATCTTCCGAGGTACGAGAGACAACCTTTCAGTGGAAAAACTTAAGTTCTTCTTTGCCGCTTCTCAAAGAGAGCAGAGTTTGACACTTTATTTTTGTTGCCGTTCCTTTCTCTTTTGTGTTGTTGTACTGAAATAGGTGCTAGATTATTTTTTACATCTTCTTGTCTGCATTCCGCATGGATTGAATGCGTTTCTTGTTTATACTTTTTCCCAACAAAAGCTTCCTACTTTTTGTTCAATGGCCAATGTTTTTATGAACAGGATTAATATTTTCGCATTATGTGCACGGCTTGCCCTTGACCACTTTGTGTCTAGCCATACCCGTATCATGTATCTAAACATTCCAAATATAAGTAACCCGTATAAGTTCTCGTTATCTGCTTTCACTTTGCTACTATATATGTTATTTTGTTAAAGCTAGTACCATACCACCCAACTAGATCTATAGAATTTATGTACCAACATGCATCAGATTAGCCCTGCAGGCAATGCTCTAGTAGATTTATAGCATGTGATCTAGTCAAGAGCTTTCGTTGTAATTATATTTTTGTGAAAACTTTAATTTTCTATTTTTATTGTTTACCAATGTTCAATGGTAATAGCTTGTTCCCTCTAACATGCTTCCACGAATGCTTCTAGTGCACTATATACTTCTTGTACATTTTTACTTAATTTTCTCTTCAGGGATCTATCAATCAAAAAAGTTCATGCAAAGCTACAATTATCTGCATCCGCTTGAAAATCACGAATCCTTGTGGAGCAGTCCGCAGCACATTTTTCTGGTTTTCACTTGATTCGGTTCTTCAATGACTCATAAAAATACATGCACGTGTACGCTTACTGCTTACCTTTCACCTTTCTATTTTCATGCCAAATAAGCATGAATGCAAGCACGTGATCTTATAATGATAATGTGCTGTGTTATTTACTTACTTGTTTGGTGGTTCTTGCAAAAATAAACAATCTTCTTACCTGTGTATGTATGTACGCTCATATGTTATCTAAACTCCAGTGAAATTATTTTGCCAATTGCATAAATAAGGAAACTTAACACGCAAACGGTAGATTAATTACTTTAAAACCTCTGATTACTGTTCCTGATAAAATGATGCATGAATTTTTATATATTAAAAATGCTGCAAAATATGACCGGCGGTCTATAGCAATTTCTGACAAATATTTGGTGTAGATTGCTTTATTATGTTGATGCTTTAAAACTTTTGTCCATCTTTATATAAATGTTGCTTTAAAATGTATTTCTAAACGTTTCTCGTTTATACATTTTTTACTTTGCATGCAGCTATGTACCTCTGTAGCTAAAATATTTGCCTGAAAGATTTATTTTTTACAAAGCTGCTACATTTTGTTTGTTTTAGTAAAATATCCATGCACATTATATGCACATTTAAATGTAGACCTGGGATTAAGTGCGACTAGTTGGGAATATGTATTTATATGTAAATAACTGACACGTGGCTGTACATTTTGCTTTGATTTCAGCAGCAAGGGGAAGAATTTGTCCACCTCCGGCCTGAAAATGCTCACGCAGTGTACTCTAATAGTGGGACTAATATGAGATTTTGATCCGTGCGATTTGCCGACGAGAACCCATCCTAATAAAACTCAAACCAAAAAGCATTCAACTCCAATAATTAAACAATGTATACTTGTTTCAAACCACAAAACAAACAATGGAAAGACTCAAGAATTTATTTATGTCTCAAAATAAACAAATATGTTATTTTGAAGTCTGGCAACTCAACTTTAACCCAACCCAATAGATGAAACCAAAAATGCTGTAAATTGTCAAGAAAATAAAAATGAAATGCGCCTCGTTCTCTCGTCGGATATCCAAACGCTCGCGAACCTATACCTTATTATTCCCCACTAAAAATCTCGTAATTTTAGGATTACATTTTTTAAAGTGCGTCATATGCAAATATGAAATTCCAATTTTTACTATTTAGGTATATGTAAGTAAACATTTTACACGATTTTTTTGTAAACATTATCGTTTTATAATGTATGTATTTATCTGTACTGGTTAAAAACGCGTTAAAGTCTTTTCAAGGTGCAAAATAAATTTTATACAAAACCATTGTAATGTTGTGTAAATATAGTATAAAATGAAATAAGGTGAAACGAAATTAATAGGATTGTCATATTGAACCATTATTGAATTAAAAAGCGAGATATACTATTGAATTAGGTGTAAATACATCAAAAAGATAAAAAGATACACTCGCCGATATTATTTCTAGGTTATAAATGTACAAAGAATTTGTAATAAGCCTATTTTTTCGACAATGTAAATAGTCAGTTGTTATATGTAAGTTTGGTGTAAAAATTTGTGAAATAGTAGCTACTGATAACTATAAGACTAGTATATACCTATGCTAAACTGTATTTAAAAAATATTAAATTTTTGTCAATTTATCTAGTTTTCTTAAATCGTAATATTATGTCACTACGAAAATAGTAAGTAACATTCATACTAATAATATATATGTGAAATGTACTTTAAAGCAACTATCTATGAATTTACAGTCTACTCAATTTAAAGGATAATCAGTAAACAATAAAGTCAAAACAACACGTAATTAAAATGTATTAACGCAGATAATTTTTACACGTGTAATAGATGTACATATACATATATGCAGGTATTACTTTTGTGTAATCAGTAATAAGAAAGACCCTACACTTAATCACAAACACGTGAAACTCATTAAATGTCTAAAAATCGTCTTAATGATTTGATATCTAGAAAGAATTCTTTGAAGAAAGTATAAAGTTGCTTAAATGCATTAACTAAAAATGATGTAAATTCGATAATAGATAGTTTTGATGAATTATATATATTTAAGATAATGTTGCACAATGAATATATCCACGTTCTTGCCCTTGCTTAATTACAATCTTTTAATATGAACATATTTGTTTCAATGCTAGTCTTTCAAGAACTTTAAAACACAAATCCTGTCATTTGATATACAACCGTTGTAGGATATGTTGAGATTATTGTGGGGTTAGAATCCAAATTAATTATAAAATTACACAATGCAGATGTTTGAACTTAATTTTGAGGCGGTACAGGTACGACGTATGTTAGTTACTTCCGGTGCATTAGTTTTAATAATTTATACAGTACAACTGATCCCATTTTGTTAATGTTATTCGTTAAGTGATTCCTTACTCCCTAGTAATGTTTGATGGCATTGGTTTCAGTAAAAGTATAAGCTGTGCTGCTAACTAGTGGCATAAACTTAGATTTAAGATTGTAAATTGTCAATATAGTCGTAACAATCAACTATAACCCAATATAAAATACAAAGATTTAGTAGCATTACACATTATGTATTTACTGAACACAAACCTAAGCTATATTGTTAATTGTTTTATATTTTGTAAGAAACTGTATAAACTAAAATAGAATACATCAAAGAAGTGTATGTAAATAATATGTCACTGTGTGCTATGTATTTCTATTTCAGGTAGAATTAAAATCTTTAATTATTCTCCCTATTTATTATAAAGTACTGAAGTTAATTTTGTATAGCCTCAAATTTTTAGTGAATGTAGAATAAACAAAGAATCTAAAAAGGATAAAAATATAGACTTTGTCTACACCACGGAAAAAGAACAGACCTGATTTTTATAACTATCTAATATCCTGGTATTTAAAACTTTAATGCTAGATTCTTTAATACCATAGGCTGTTAATAAACAACACGAGTTTATGCGCAAGATTAAAATTTAACATGAGCAATGATGAATGCATTTTCAACACAGCTATGAGATAGAGTAAGGGTTTCAGATTCACAAAAATAAAAATAAGTTTAACTTTCCAATATAATAGATATAATTTATTATTATGTAATATGTAAATTACAGAAACTGTATATAAACCAACGAGGTAATTAATACTAATATTGTCTCTTCTCTAGAATATATATTCAATTATAATACAAAATATTAATAGTTACATATTATATTAAATACATAAATTATGTATAATTTGTTTTCCAAGTGTAATGGTTAGATATCTGATTAGAACTACTATTATAATTATTATCTTATAATAAATAAGAACTTCGGAATAAAATTTGTTTTCAAAAAGTTTAAAGTACTGTTTACATTTTTTATTCATCACATGTCATCGTAAAACTTATGAATCATATTCGTATTATTTTACAATTTAACAGCCTTTTTTCACATCATATCAATTTTACTATTCACACTTACGATACTGCAGAATTTCCAAAGTTTACTGTTCATATATGCAACGCGGCATCAAGCTTCTTTTTCTCGTTTGCGAAGGAAGTACTCCGCGAATCCTAAATACAACCACTGCTGACATCCAGTGGGTTACCTTAGCATGAAATACAGGTTTGCAAAAGAGGAATAAAAATGTAGCCATTGCCTGATAGACTGCAGTGCATCCCCTAAACACCAACAAAGAGTTTAAACATTCTTTTAGATGACATAAGTTATGTGTATTTTATCCAGATAATTCATTTCACCATAAGTCGATTGTCAATATATTCTAGATAAGAATATTTGGTTTTCCAAGTTTCTTTCGTTGATTAGTACTTTTTCGCTAAAATTTCATGTATTAATCAGTTCAATATAATTGAATTTCAATTCTTTAACATTGGAACAATCCACTTTCGCAAAGATTCTTGAATCCTTCTTTGGAAGTTTGTTTTTTCTTAGATTTTTTCGTTCTTCATACCAGTATAACCGTCAGTTCGATGAAGCGAAAGACGTCCCCATAGCTAGTGGTCTTAAAAGTTACGATTGACAAGTTAGGAGGAAGAGGAAGTTGTGAATGAAAAACGGAACTGAATGAACAGCAAAGTCATATGCAGTTGTTATGCCTGAATTCAATGAAAAATGAACAAACACGATTTTTATCATATTTCCAATTTTTGAATAATCATAGCCAGATGTTTTATTTAAACTGTCACATAATATATATTATAAATCCATTGATTATTAATTATTATTATTTAGTTGAAGTTCACACATATCAAGAATTGAGATCTGTGTATACAAAATCACATTATTCGTAAACTTTTTTATACATTGCTAAATACATTTACAACTTATCTATAACTTATCTCTAGTTTCTACCTCCTTTCTCTCATCTCTATTATTTTACACCTTATAATCATAAGTATTACTAGTTTTTCTATTCCATTTAAAGATATCGACTTACGCAAATATAGGTTGTGAATGCTACCATTAAATAGATATATTACAATATATACAAACACAAGAACTCTGTATATATAAGGAATACAGTAAGAAAGTGACTCTATTTACATGTATAATTAACTGTATTTCTATAATTATGACACTAAAAGATTTATCTGCTAATCTAAAAGCAGATTTGTAGATCTTAACATTAAAATTATAGCCTAATATATTCATTGTAGATTTACACACTTCACTAACGTATAACTTATTATAAGATACATGACAACAAAAGTTATTATAATATACAGAATTCGTATAGGTTTTATTGATTTGGAAAGTTGTGTTTGGGAACAATTCGAGTATCTTCAAGAAAACTGGAACGTAATTACGTCGATGTAAAGGTTAGGGAGCCATACAACGAAGTATTTGGAGTTTTACTATATTAACAACTGATTATTTTACTTACCTATGTAACTTTGTCTTATAATTAAATAAGCTTATAATATGGGCTATATACAGGCATATTTATTAATCAAACAATGTTAACAAACTATCCTATTTTGTTCCAGATGTATGTACATATTTACACAGTAAAATCTTTCAAATAAGTACCATATTTTGTTTGCCGAGAACAACTTAAACAATAATCTGTAACTTACATTGTACACACTTAATTGGAAACTGTAACAGTAACACTTTGTACATCTAATTTTACATAATGTTTGTATGTATACGTTATGTGTAATCAAAAATCATAAATATTTACAAATTTTCAAATATTTACAACTTAGGCTAGATTTTCACATAATGAATGTGATACAATATATAGAATACATTTAGTGAGTGTATCCAAACCAAGAAATATATCTAATGCTTTACCTTGCGGCTTATAATATAGCATAATTCTAGCAACTATTTCATTTATAAATGAATCTAGTAAGAAAGAAGCCGTTATTTTCGATTGTTAAGACTAGAAGTTCAAAATTGTATTCTAAATAGTTAGATCACCTCATTTTACAAATCGTGCCGTTTGCATAATGAGTTTATATATTTAAATAATTTTAGTTAAACACATTTTTTGAATATACATCGGATTGGTGGCAATATTTGGTTGTTAATTAATAAATTAAAAATTATGCTGTGGTTAGGTGAACTACAGTATAATTATAATATATTTTAGCGTACGACAATCATTCTCATTCTATGCTCTTTTTCAAATTTGATCTGTAAAATAGTAAAATTACAATCTGTAATATACATATACTTAAGATTTAATTACGTTTAGTACAGTATATAGGTTGAATATATTTAGTGATAGAGATGACTTTGACAATCGTACCGTGTACCAAAACGAATTCGCAATTTATTCACCCACTTTTTTGAAGCATCTGCAGTTACTCCCTTGACATGCATGTGATGAGATAAGAGCAAAATTTTCATTGCAAGCGACGAAATTAATGTCAACATTTTCCTTATAAAACACGTTTTTCGATTTCGTAGTGGTTTGATAACTTGATGATCAGCTTGCTGATCTTCTCTTGTTCACTACTTCCGTCCTCTTTCTATTCTCTGTGGTACTTACATCATCCTGTCTAAAATGTGATTGCATAATAGATGTACATGCATAAAATAAACGAACTTAGCTTTTCAATTTTCATAACAAAATCACGTACATTGTCGTGACCGGAACCCTTGTAATATTGAATTGAATAATATTACATTTCTCTTGTTCAGAATTTTGACAAGATCACTCCTTGTACATCATCATCATGATCGCACTATGTTATATCCAATTTACTAAAGATAAAAAACGGAGATGTGAATATATCTGAATATAACAATATAAGATACATTTGACGAATACTTTATAAGCATACATGAAAATGGTTTTTTGGGAACATAATACTTTCACCAACGGAAAGTTCTCGAAGCACAATATCATTGAAATGTTCAGCATGAGATTCGAGATTCATAGGGAAATGCATGGTGTACGACAGAGTGTTGGAAGATGATGTATCTAACCTCGTTAACATACTTAACTTTAACATTCATCAATATTCCAAAAGATTTCAC
>JAQFXM010001961.1:0-27876 GCA_034693345.1 Entomobrya multifasciata
AGAAATAAAAGGGAAATCAAATGTGATGAATGGATGGGCTCATTCATATTTCATGTTTTACGAGTATAACTTAACTAAAAATGTACCACCGCTTATTAGAATTCTCTGAATTATGTACAAGGTTTTAAATAAAAATAGCAAAAATAGGTTTTGATATAAACAATTATTATCATGGGACTAATAAATCACACATATAATCGGAATGACCCCGTAACTTGAAACCAAAGATAGTACAAATAAATATATTTGTAGAGCTACAAGATGAAAGTCAAAGTTGCACGAGTAAACGAGACACAGAAATCTATGAGATAAAAAGGAAAGGAAAGAAAAGCATGTAGACATTCATGTTATTTTGTCACCGTTGGGCAAGAAAACTATCCTTGAAATAGCAAAAGAAAATTTCTTTCTCGTTTTGCTCAGATAACGAAGTTAAATGCTTAGAAAGAAATCTGAAGATCAGAAACTTTTTTCTTTTGTCTTCATTGTTTTTCAGCCAAATCTAGAATGAAAGTCAGGCAAGTCTGTGTACATTTTCTTACACACCCGTTATGAATTCATACATTCTCTACGTACGTTCTCGACACATTCAACTTAACCATAGTTAGATTTAAACAAACTAAAAACTCTTAATATTCATTCCATTACAGATTATTTAGGACGAAGGTGGTGTCTAATTTGCAGTTCTTTGAAAAACAGTGTCTCATAATTCAATATATGTGTGTGATTAGTTTTAAATTCGTCTTTGAAGGAATTCTGATAACTTTTTCAACATATCAACCTACAAGAATGGAAGCTTTCATTATTCATAAAATATTTACTATGAAACGTTGAAACAGACAGTGATACATAACAAATGTATTTCGTTAAAAATGGCCTTCAGCTAATCAAGCAAAAGATTCAAACAAGCCAAAATGATCACGTTAAATGCAGTAAACGACACCCGGAAACCATCACATAAACTAAAAGACAATTTCAATTAGCAACAAAAACAAACTCGTCAAATTATGCATAAGCGAGATAAAATAAAGCTAATGCATCCGAAAGCCGTAATTCATCACTTTTACATTTTTGGCACTAGCCCATTAAGTCTTCATAATGTGTATATTTTTACGCAGATAACTTTACTTACCATGCCGCATATGTAGGATCCGTATCCGTCATGACGCGTGCAATATACAAGACACAAGTGAACAATTTCAGGACAAAGCGGGCAATCCGTATTCTTAAGCTGGATTTTTGGTTTTTGAAAAAGTACATATGGAGACGTTCCTTCATAGTTCGTTCGTTTACATAATACTCCACCCGCACCCTAAAAATACATAAAATAAATGTATATAATTAGTTTTTAAAAATGCACACACGCAAACAGTTATTTTTTTGTAAAACCAAATTTCATGACTTTATTAACGACACGTAATTATAGGATATAAAAATAAACACAATATAGTTACAAAAATATAAACCATTAAACTTCCATATCGCTAAAACATATTTGAAATCTAAATTTCGATGTTTTGATATTCGTTAGCTGAACATAAAATTATGTGAAATGTATTATTATCTAAGCCAATACATAACTTTATAGAATATTTACTGTTTTGACAACAAAGAAACGTTTCAATTTTGACAAGCTTGCATATATATTTGCAATGAAAGCCGTCTATACAAGTCTATAATTTTTTTATCGGGGAAACCAAGTATAAAGTGGTATATTATGCAAATACCAAAAAGTTATGCATGCCAAGAAATAATAATAGAAAAACCGATTGCTTTAGTTTCCTCATATTTAAAGAAAAAAAAAACTTTTAAAAATGTATACTTTCTTTGTGCAAAGTTGAACAAATTCAATAATAGCGATTTTTGCAAGTAGTTCCCATTTTTTTCTAATAGATAGGTGGTGCTGTTACATCGCAATGGCATATCTTACAAAATGGCTACACACTTTTCCTTTTTATGAGGAAATATATGTATCTATGCTTCAAAATTTTCTCATATTTCGCATTCTGATAGCACGTTTTCAATTTACTTTTACAAGCAAGGGGAGAAATAACAACTGGTTGGAAAAATATAATCCGTAACAGCAGCATAATAATTTATGAGACTATTCATTTTTTCCTGCATGAAACACTAGTATAATGATCCATAAGACAATCACCCTTTTATACTAGCCGTATAAGTTATTCATATAGATATATTTCAATGTAGCCATATAAATTACCGTAATAGCTATTTACCTTCTATTGCCATAGCCATACCTTCTACGCACACCATAAAGCAATTATTTACCACTGAATTCGCATGCAAGAAAATATAGGGTTTTTAACCAAAAAATTCTCAGGCAACTGTGGGCATATACATTCTATAATAATTTAGTTTCTGCATATGATTTATGCATAGAAAACCCTATATATTGTTTGTAAATTTTTACTCGCAAAGTTATAGCTAAAACTTTTCTATCATCAAACCATTTAAACCTGTTATTATAAAAGCTGTTATTTTACCACATATTTTTTTCATACATATTCCATCGAAATTTCCTAAGCTTAATATAAAATAAATTAACTGTTATGTTTTTTAAAATAATATAGTATATTTCCCTTAAAGGCAATCATAATACTCAAAACATTCTGATACATTTGGTTGGTCGGAGAAAGTGAAATCAATTTTGACTGAATTTGATCTCGGAAAACCCTATGTAAAATATTCCACTAAATGTAAAAGCTTCTAATGATATGTTGTAATGGTAGGTGTGATAATGTTTTTTGGTGATGATTTTGCTTAGTTTTTATTACTATTTTGCATGTCATTGATAATTTACGAGAAAATGACGGGATAATTTTTTTAGAAAAACAAGGCGATTGTTTTAGAAACTACAGAATGTTTAAGTTGAACTTTTAAATTGAATTTTTAACAACGTTAAGTCTAAACAAAAAAGGTGAAATTTATGCAAAATCAACAAAGAATGCATCGTGAATTTGAAAATTAGAACGACCAAATAACATCAGTCATCAACAATACTAATTTTTTTTGCATAGTAAGTTGTATAGTAGAAGCAACAGAATGTATAAAAAGTGAATTGAAAAGTTCTGCCCAAACCGAGTAAACTAAAGTAGTCAATTTCGCCTCCAAAAAACTTTAGCATGTCAACTCAACTGAGAAGCACACAAATAAGCAATCTAGCTCTCTAGGAAAAAGCCTGCTGTGTAATAACAGGGGAGTGGAAGAGCATCACAGAGAGTTTTTCCGCAATTTCGTAGATATCGGCATTGAGGCAGTCAAGACAATCTAGTATTGCATTGCAATGCAGAGAGAGAGGAGAAGAATATTGCTGAAAATGGATCGATACCTAAACGAAAAGGCATAGACACTCGAATCGTTCAAGTCTGCCAAAAACTTAAGCTAGTATTTTTCGTCTTACTTTGCTTTCTAGAAATTATGCGTAGGATAGTGGTTTAGGTTTAGGACAAAGTAGATTTTCGCACGCAAAATATAAGGAAGAAAATGTTCAGTCACAATAGAGTATAAAAAAGTTACATAATATCCTGTTGTTCAGTTAGAAAAAAAACAAGCGGATATCGTAAAAGTAAATTTAGTAGAGAGTAATCCGTGGGTGTTATTTATACAAACAAACGTATACATATAACATAAAAGAGCACTTATAAAACACAAAATGAGCATATTATGTGGATAAAAGAGCAATCTAAAATATTTACTTAATAAAATATACAACAAATGAGAACTGATAACCAAAGTAGAAAGTCAAGTAGGGACAACCGCATGGTATATTGTGACCAGTTCTATCTTTCTCATTATGAAATTTGTAGGACAAAGAAGCCGCGATTTGATATATACGTGTGTGCAGAATAATTGTCATGTTGAATTAACGGCGTTATAATCATTCGGTAACCGAAATTACCAAATTTACAGCATTTTAGGTATGTACAGCCCCATTTTACAAGAAATATTTTATGATGATGAACAATATGATAAGAGTAGCAATGATGACATAATATTTCGTAAGACGTATTTGATGGCTTTTTGCACAAAATATGTAATATATTGTGACCTAAGTACACAATATATATTTTATATTCAAAATACGAAATAAAGACCACAAGACGGTAGTGTACCATAATATGTTTCCATCCAAGTTGTCATAGTTTAAGAAAATATTTATAAATATCAATTTTTTTGGACAGTTTTGCTATCTAAATATTTATTTTTGGCAATTTCGATTGACCCAAATAAGTTACTTTACTTTTAGACTATCTTTTAGAGAGAGAGCGTGACTTAGTATAATTGTCTGTCACGTCGTCGCCTCCTCCACAGTCAAAATTGCTGCTACGTTATTCCACTTACTTTGTGCGTGACTGCTGACTACTGACCAACAAACGATTGGCAGAGTGCTGGGCAGTGTTAATGAGTCGAGCCACGCCAAACTTTTACAAAAAACCTGAAGCTAAAAACTCAACTCTTGAATGTTGAGGATGATGATAGCTATGATAAACACAATATTGATTTCTTTCCAGTGGGAAAAGAACGACTGTTGAACATTACTTCAAAAAGTGGTCCAAAAATCGTTGTATTTTTACAATGACGGCTAGCTATTAGGTTTTACTGCTTTCAGTTGTAGTTTTTGTGCTTTCACCAATGACGCACTTTAAGAAAATAAGCAAGAGTTGGTAGGGGGAACTTTTCAAACGTGGTCATTAATTTGCATTTGTGTTTCATATAAGTGCGTAGATATGTCATCATCATCATCAATTTTGTGCTTGGAAAAGTATAATACGTATTACGTATAAATAATTTGTGGCGTGAAGCAAATTCGAGAAAAATATTACACATAATAATATATGTAGTCTTTATGTTAGCCTTCCAACCATCGAAATAATGGTGAAATATTTACTTGTTAAAAAAATTATTAATGGTTTAGACGGTAAAAGCATTTGCGGGTAGGTGGGGAGTTTTGAAGTTTCTACGTTTAACGCCCTCACATTTGTGAGTAGTTTTCATGTTTTCTTGGAAATCTGAAATAAACATGAATATTAAAGTAAGTGGATGGAAAGCAATTGAATTGCAAATTATTAAAAAATACGAAGCTGAAAACGTTCAAATTTTCCATATGCAAATCCTGCAATCACAAAATTCCATCAAGAAAATTTTAATGAAAAATGACAAACAAGTGGAATGGCGTGGAATAGATGCAATCTTTTTTACATTTGTTGCTTCTTCAAAAGTGTCAATTTGGTTGTTGGATGGCACTAAGCACCCATTTTATTATTTAGCAAAGAGCTTTTTTGGTACTTGCTCCACACTTTTTTTGGCAAAAATATTAAAAAACGTGAGAAAGATGACAAGATTGCCAAAAGAGAAAAATGTAACGGAAAAGTGTTGACAGTTTTTTTTGTCGTATCGTAGCGTCGAGTCATAGCTTAGGCTTCCCAAAAAAAACTTTTTGCATGCAAACAATATAAAGATTCTCTTTTTTTCGGAGAAAATAGAACTTTAGAATCGAGTTTCCTTGTCAAAGGATAATAATATCTTTACTTTCACTTTCCACGGTCGTTTGCCAAATAATCATTTTTTAACGTTTTCCAGAACGATATTTCCTTATCTTCTTTATGCACTCATAAAACCTATTATTATATTGATGGTTTCATGTGTTCCAGAAGCAAATTTTGCAATTTATTTTAAAAATAAATTTATATTTTTTCTGATTATTTTAAGAGAATATTATAAATTACATAATATACTAGCTTGAGTAGTCAATATGCCGTGAAATTAAATTGAAATTTTTAAAAATAAAATATTAATGTTTGGAAGATTTAGGTAGAAAATTCTAATTTCAAATATTTTATTTCAAATAAGTTTTTTACCTATCGTCATCCTGTTCCAACCGGAAACTCGATCTGCTCAAACTAAGCTCACTGAACGCTGCCAAACTACATCTTGGTCTTCTCAGTCTCCTACTCATGCTGGAACTCGCCTTGCGCAAAAACAGCTTTTCATCTTCATCCCCTTCACTAGCCTCCTGAGTACCCACAGAGGAGTCCCTTTTCCCATTATTCTCTATATCCCCACCGCCCCCCATTTTTAAGTATATTGTATTGCAAATGCTGAATTTTCACTTTTTTAAACGACGTTATAACGTTTCATAATAATTCGCTTAGTATTTGCTAAAAAGTCCTAAAAATTCACTTTTTTCCCTAAACCAAAGCACATTTTACATCAAAATTATTATTTTTAAATAATCATCTTAAAACACCACCATCATCACCAACGTTGCAAATACCACCACAAAAGGTAGGATTATAAGCACCATTCAACTCACTAGAGAAAGTGCGCCGCCACCAGTCGAAGTAGAAGTGATACTGGCGCCTACGCATAACCACTTCTTCATCTACTCTTGGGATTAACCACATCCTCATTACCATTTCATACACATTCGGATCTTTATGTCGTATACGACAAAACCGAAAATTCACACTTACACTTTACCTTAGAAATCTAAGACTAAACCACTTTCTCCTAAGTATATATCTATCACATATAGCATCTGCTTCCATAACATTTTCTGCATTAACTTAATTAACTCAGTTTTCCTGTTTAATTAGTCTAAAAGTATTCACAGTAAGAACGTTTCTATTTTACTATACCGCTTACTTTTGTTATTAAGTTTCCACTTAAACAAGGTATATATTTCCTCCTTGAAGTAATCCAGATTTGTTGAGAAACAATTTCCATTTTCGTCCATTTCCCAAAATTAATTGTCACCAGAATATTTAATTAAACTGTTGTTTATTTACAAAACGTAAACAACCCAATTTTACCTACATTTGCGTTTAATTCCATTCGAGTGTTAGGTTTATGTATATTTCCAACCCCATTCACTAAATATTAAGTAAGAAATTTTGCAGATGTGTTAGTTCACTTTATTTAAATTGATGGCTTCTAAGTATCGCCATTTTATGTAAACGTTTACGCTTATCCACAATCTAAAATAGCATGCATGTATACGTGTATACATCCTTGGTTTTTAGTACAAACGAAATATTTCAATGGCTTGCTTAAGAATGCACGAAAAAATTCCAGGAATTATTAAAGCTGAAAAAACAGTTTGATGTTCCTTTTTTTCATAGACTGAGTTGCTTGTAAACTGATGTTAACGGTACAACAGCTGTAGGTCGACTGAGGAAGGGAAAGGTAGCATTATTAGATTTTCCTACAGACTTTTCCTTTAAAAAACAGAGAAACTCTCTTTCTCACTGCTGCACTTCTTTACCCAAACGAACTGCCAAAACTCTCTGCTTTGTATACTACTGCAGTGCACTACTTGATTACTGACGTCTCTCACAAAGATTTCGTGTGCTATTTTGACAAAAGGATGCTAAAAACCGTTGTGCTATGAAAACATTATGATTTCTCACTCTCCCTTTTTTCTCATAAGAGCTCACACACCAAAGTTTTAGTTTACATAATAAAAAGAGATGAATAATACGTGATAAACACACAATATGTAGATTAGATATAGTTATTGTGTAAATTTCTCATAACAAACACCACACAGATTTCCTGTTTTATTTGTGAGTTTTATTGTTTTAACAAAAGTCAAGTCAGAACAGTTTAACACTTAAAACTGAAAATAAAATGATAAAAACTGGGTCACGATTTTGATGCGATGTATTTTTAACGAGTTTCACCATTCGGACACTTAAGCATGTAGTATGATTTTTATCATATTTTTTTTATTATTTCTTCATGTCAGTCAGCCAGTAAGCTCGCTAGGAGGAGAAGAACAAAAGATTATCTGTATCGTGATTCATGATATAAAGTAGGAAAAAACAGACAGGTTGATAGGTTCGTAGTTTTTGTATGAAAATGTTTTTGCGAGGTTTTGGCTTGAAAATAGCTTTGGAAATAAGATATATCTACGTATCAGTAGACATCTGTTATTTCTTGGGATGCTGCTGTACTGTCCGCCTACTACTTCTTGTTTTGTCAGTCATTCTCCGTTGTTTGGTGGCTTCTTTTTAGTGCAATGTTGGATCTGTATGGATATAAAACATAAAAATATTTGTATACATTCACGAATAGGGTTTAAAGACATAAATATTCTGACGCAAGGTGTTTTAGAGTTCGTATTTAAAGAAAATATTAAGCTATTTTTAAATCGTAACGTAGGTGAAAATATGAATACGTATGTTTTTAGAAATATTAAGGCGGCAAATGGATATAAAATGTCCGTTTTTAGAAAAAAGTTCTTTTGCATATATTTTTAAATGCATGTATGTATCACAGAAACCTAAAATACACGATACAATATAAAATAAGATTCACAAAATATACTTTGCAGAAAATTAGAAACCCTTTTGCAATCCATTTAAATCAAAGCTCAAACTTTTGCAAATGGGTCTGTAGTTTTAAAACTATTTTCTTCTTGGAAACACTGCAGTGTTATCTAAACGTATGAATATATCAAGCTGCACTTTTAGCAATTCTAATAATGCAGTGTTCAGCAGACACCCATGTACCCATGAAAGCACGTAGTTTTTTAATACCCCAACTCTCACTTCTTAATTCTTCTTTATTACTTCGTGTGTGCAGATTTTATTAACTAGACTACTTATACTAAGACTCTGTCAGTCTGTGAGTCCTGCATTGTAAAAATATCTAAACCAGACATTTTTTAAACCTAATTCGACGTTGTAACTATTCATTCAAATGCATCCTGATATAAATATTACCCCTACTATTTAACAGTAAGACTTTAACGTTACCCAAATCAAATCTTTTGCCTTAAAATCGTATAAATTCTACGCGATACTCCCTACTTCCTTTATATTTTCCGGTTTACGTTAAGAACAGCTCACCAAATACTTTCTTCCAAATGGAAAGTGATAGTACCCAAGTATCCCATCATGAATCCCATCATCATCACTTTTAAAACTTTCCTTTCAAATCATCGATACCTTTCCTATTTATCTTACTCTTTTCTACATTCACTCTTTTTTTTCCTCTCACCTTGCAATCATTTTGTTTACATTTCGCTTGAAAATCACCTGCAAACAAGTTTAATAAAAATTCAACTTTTTCCTTCAAACTAAAAAATAAATAAGCTTTTCCCCAGATTACCTTTTCTACTTTAAAAAAACTACAAAAAAGTGAAAGTGAAACTTTTCGCTTTACTTCGTCCTCTGAAAAAGATCAAGGTTATTTAAACCAACTTCACTTTTCTTGAGAATTTTGTAACAAAAAAAGTTCCGATTTTTTTGAGCACAAGCAAATACTCAAGTAGACAAGTAGGCTATTTTATTGAATAAGCTTCAAAAAAAGTGGCAAAAAAGATGATGATGATGATGGATAAAAAATTGCCAAGTTGACAAATAGAAAATGATAGTAGCTCACAGCCATCTTTGGTGAGAATCACAGAAGAAAAAATCTGCCAGACAAGTTATTAGATAGGTAACCTGACTTCAAAAGATTTATGAGTTAGGGCAGAGAAAAGTGCAAGGGAAAAAAGTTGTAACAAGCTGGAATCATGATCATTTTGGTTCTGACATGACGATTGTGATAAGATAGATCACTGATGTTTTACAAGACGAGTTCTTACACATAAAAAAGTTTTTACAGAAAGTGTAGGGAGGACGTGAGAATTATTGGTTGTTGAACTGAATTGGGTGGAAAAATACTAATTTACTGGGAAGAAAGTGATTATACGTGTATTTTGTGCCAAGTCATCTGTTTTTGGCTTACGTTTTTTGGACAAACCTAAAATAAAAAAAGTTTTAGATACTTTTCAAGTCTGATAGTTTCAGAGCGTCACAAAGACTTAGATGTCAAATGATATAAGAATGGATAAAGTAACAATGTAATATTAATATGGGCAAAGATACGTTTTACATTTGGTTTCGAAGTAGACGTAAAGGTTAGTAAGTGATATATACCACTTCATATTAAGAAATGGGTTTAAAAACTATAGAAAAAACCATTCATAATTATAAATATAATGAAATCCAGCTACAATCGAAATTGTAATAATATTTTTGTCATGTACCTATGCTTTCCTTTTTCCACATAACAATCTTACAACAGACAAATCGTCTATTTTGTATCAAATATGCATACATTTACAAACTTTGGTTGATAGATTATGTCAATTTTCTGCAAATACTCGCACATAGCTTGTTTACTATTTCACCTTTGACATTTTATCAAGTTTTATGTAAACATGTTTGCTTATCGTACTTTAAATTTACACATATACATTGTAGTTTTAACTTGGTATGATATGTAAGTGTGCATCATACGTGCAAAATTATACCCAATCTAAAATTGTTTTGGTGATTCTTCCAATTTTTATTTCAATGTCAATTGAAAACTAAAATAAAAGCATCAAATAAAGCATCTTTTTATTTAGCAAATTCGTCAAGTTTTCTTAGATTTCCTAAAAAGCCCATTTAAGAAATACTTATTCGTATTTGCTTTTCAATGATGTTTGTATATGAATAGATGATTGGTTTAAACAAACCAATATCAACTTATACGTAAAGCAATCAGAGTAAAACGTCAAATGCTATTTGTTTAACGTTTGAGATTCTCAAACGATTTACAATGACGTGGTCACGGGGAGATAGTTAGACACCGTCAATTTCTATTCGCATCCTAGCTTGGTAGTGTTGTTAAACTCTCTCTCGCAAATAAAACTGTAATGTGATGCTCATTTCAACTACTAGAAACTGTTTATAAACATGATTGTCATCTAGAAAGTAACTGCTGTTTAGAAAAAAAATTAAATCGAAATAAAGGGTTTAAAGTATGAAAAGTTTTATCTACTCTGTACGAAGGTACCGTTTTATGAGTTGGCATATATAGCTACCTCGTGAATCTGACTGTTCATGTTCATTTCTCTGTAGGTCTTTTATTGTCTTCCTTTTCTTCTTTCTGTTCTTATCTCTAACAAAATTTTCTCCATACGTTTCCATTGTTTTCTTAACGTCATTAATTAATTATCGAGCGACGAACTACCGTAGTATTAGGATACCATTCAAGAAAAACGTCTACATCTAATGCATTTCGTAACTTTCATTTTACAGTCTTAACTATAAACCCAACGTTACGTTTTTACAAACGACAACGACGGTCTTACTAGATCCTTTTGTATCCAAATGTTTCATTGTTCTAAATTTTCCCTGACAGTTCCTTTAAAAAATTAAATTAAATGGTTGTTGTACTCCAAATAAAAATGAATTTCTACAACATTCTATGATCTTAGCAGTAGTCTTTTCAACCCAAACGGCAGTGTGGAATCTCTTTAAGAAATTAAAAATGACTACAGAGGCGCAGAGCTGGGATATCCAGAATTCCCACATATCTAGTACTGGAAGACAGAACAAAGCGTAAATTATAAATATTTTGCACTTTTTTAATATTCATACTTTTTGACCCAACAAAAGGTTATATATCTACTACTATAACTTAAACTTGCCATGTTATATTTCTCTTGAAAGTTGAAACGAAAATGGGCAAAGTGGGATAGAATTTTTTAGCACAATAGTCTTGTTCGTTGATAAAGAATTTATGAATGGAAAACGGAGAGTGAAACAACTCATTCGTCTAAATTGCATGCTGTGGCTTAATGCAAGGCAAGCAAATAAAAACTTTCTACATTTTTCACTTGGCTTTTGGAATAGAGCAGGAAACTTGACGTGAAATAATTTATAACCGTCTTGTACATACAAAGGATATGCCTATATATTGGGCTGGTTCTACGGTAGTGATGATAATGACTATTGTGATGACAGCTGTAAAAACCTACAGGTTTTTAAATTAGCGGGTAAAAGGTTGGTTCGGTTTAAGCTTGATTAAAACAGTAAACGAAATAATTGATGTATAGCTAGTATGTCAGCCGCTAAATATAGAAAAAAGTTGTGGGTTGGTTATTATGAAGTTAGTTAATTGGGCTAATTCGTAAGAAAATGTTATGGGCTAGGTTAAAAATAGAATATATTCGAAGCCTTCATCAAAATATTTTGAAATGTATAGGATTTTTAATGAATCACTTTGGGCGGGTAACGAGATAAATTATGTAATGGGAACAACGTGGGCAAACTTTTATTACGATTTATTTTCAGGAACATTTTAAAAATCATATAAATTATTTAAAGTAAATTGACAGGGTCGTCTAATCACCACCACCCAATTTAGTTAAGCAAAGAAAAGGTGTTTCGGCTTTGAACTTTTGCTTGAAAAATAAAATATGGGCTTGTCATGTTTACTTTTCATCAACTCATCATTCTAACAATTTATTATACTTTTTTCGTTCCATTTGCATTAGCTATTGTGTGTGTGTTCAAATGTTTGGCAATTTTTCATGTACTAAGCCTATTGCAAAAATTATATTTCAGACGAACAGCTTTTTTCTACAGAGCAATTTTTCTTTAGACATTCTTCGTCGGTGTTTTGCTGACAGGTCGCTTATGTTATGGCAGTTGATGTACCGACGCCTAAATCTAATTCTTGTTCCTTCTTACATGCATGCTTTTTTTCCATCTTGTGTATTGAACGAACTACTGATCAATATTTTTTGTATACATGTCACGCCGAAACATACATACATACATCTGTCACTTAACAACAGAGAATTGTATGACAATTGACAAGACAACATCAGTCAAACATGTACCTTGAGCCTTGATAGAAAAAAATATTATTTTAAGCGTCGAATTTTTTCATAACATTCCAATTCATACAACTACTATTTATACTTCTCTGAGAAGCATAAAAATAAGGTTCAAAATATATTTTAAGTATAATAGGTTTACCAGCATTCCAAACATACCTATAAAATCACCGTATTGACACAATACGTACTTTATTTAAGACGTATAACTTATTGTCATCGGCATTTCGAGTGTTCATGTAATTCGTAATTTTGTTTTTGTCAATTACAACTTCTCACTCAACAGCACGTTCACTACATTCTCCTTAGTACTTTCACTTTTTGAAGAATGCAATTAACAGTCTTGTTTTACCACTTGTTCCTGTTTTTGCTTCTTTATTTGTCATTCCAAGAATTCCGAACCTCAACTAAAGCGACATCACGACTCCATCTGGAATATATATATATGTTTACGTATTTTTCCCGAGAGAATGTGCGTCTTAACCACAAAAGTATGCTTACACATCTTATCGACTATACTAATACGCTTAATTACAAAACATATTAGAAAACTCGTATTGCTTACTCTAAAAAAACACAACCGGGAGGACAATGCTATCGTCACCATCATTTTCTTATTTTTTTTTGCCCAGCTTTCTATCTCAACAACAAAATAACAACAGCTCTAACTTTCCTTTGTTCTTATACATTATTGGTGGTGCATAATTATTAGAAAATGAGAAGAATGTTGAGTTTTTGGACGAAATAAAGAGTTGATTACATATGAACAACTTGTATAGTTTTCGTTGTTGTTCGCATGTATTTTTTGTTAGGTTTATGCTTCCTTTTACGTGTTCGCTCACATATTTCACATCAAATCTCATGAAAAAGGAAACAAAGGAAAATCCCAGTATCGAATGGTGGAGAAAGCTGTAATACTTTTGTTTAGAGATTGATTATTCACTCGTTCAAAACCCAAAAACTAGTAAGGCTTACGCGTCGTGTCCTATATGCAGATGTTTTGAGTATATATTTTTGAACAAAGTTGGTAAAGTGGATAGAGCTTTTCTCTACCCGTTTTTCCTTTCCACACGGCAAACTGGATTTAATTCAAAATCTCTGTCGTCGTCAGAGTCTGTACACAAGCAAGTTTGTGTTGGAGTTTGTGCATGAATGAAGCCGATGTAAAAACTCTGTCTACATTATCCAAAAGCGGAGAGAAAACAGCTCCGTGTCTTGGTAGAATATGAACTAGTGTGGTTTAAAAAAACTGGTACGGGATCTTATGATGATACAAAAATACGTACAATTTTGCAATCTACTCTGTAGAGCAATGCACCACAAAAAACCCGAACTCCGATGTAAACCGTTGGTGGTGGTGGTGTGGTGGAGTGTAGAAAAACCGGAAAGCTCAGAGCTGTGGATAAAGCAAGAAAAAGATGATAGAGAAGGAGGAGGACATGCTGTCTGCGTTTTTCGTAGAAAATATATATTTTATACATAAGAATGAGAGGAATAAGAGGGTATTTCCTTTTGTGCATAACTTTATATACAAACACAATTCAAGTTGAACGCTTTTTCCTTTACGATGGTAGAAAAGAAAGTGTGTAAAGAAAATTGTATAGGGTCAAATTAACGGAAATGTTTCATGGACTTGTAGTATTATATAAAGACATGTATGTATAGCTATGTACTTTTGTAGTATGTGAGGATAATATATTAGCTGGTTGGTTGTTTAATGGCCTTAGGTTTTCTTGCTGGATTTTTGGTGCCGAAACCTGGAGTGAACTAATCCATGGTAATATTTCAGAGTAAACTAGACACTTCCAAAATGAAGACATGTATAAAGAAATATATTCATTTCCGAAAGATGTATACATATGTATTATGAAGGTTTTAACGCCAGTAGTTTTTTAGTACAATTTCAGTATTATGATTAGTATACGATATGATCCATTAACAAGAGGGCCCTAAGGTAACCTTCATTTAAACTGCTGGTCTGCTACTCTTCTTGAATGGATATTGCTCCATTATTTGTAACATTGGTAACGTTACAGTTACAGCCCGGTACTTTTACCAATGCATGTATTTTGATTATTTTGTATAAAAATATTCTTATGTTTTGTGTACATGTGTGAGTTTTTCTGTTTTTTCAGAAAATCTCTGACTTTCTTTTTTTCGTTTTTCATGAATGGATACACTACACAGCTAAAATGCCTGACGCATGTAAGTTCTGTTTATGTACTCCTTTTTTCTAAAGAAATGCAAACGCCTGGTGCTTTTGACTGCACTGGTTGTTTTTTTGTTGCGTGGTGCCAAATATGGTCAAAAATATAACTTGGTGAAAGTTAACTTCTTCGGGTAGTAATAATATGAGGGTACTTGGTACTAATAAAATATACTTGTGTTATATGTAAAAGTGTATCAGTGACAGTAGGACGACGATAGGGAAAAATAATAAAAAAGAAAAAAGTTTTGGTTTAGGACAGTTTTTGGTTGTGAAAGTCCTAAGCAAAAAGGTACCATACTATACCATCATCATAATATCATGTTATATTCTTCACGTTTGGTTTTCTCCAGATAGCCTCTTGTATTCAAAGAGAAAGTTTTGCAGAGAGAAAGTAACTTTTCTGGGGCCTGAAGAATCTACGGGACGAACTTTTTTTTACTAAGCTTGTTTCTCTTTTGGTGTAGTACAATGAACTGTAGTAGTAGTATTCATTTTTCTTCCTTGATATTATACTAGTGAGCTGGCAATGCAATGTGTTACTCTTTCTCATATATTGTGTGGTGGGGACTTTTTGGAAGGGAAGGATGCTGCAAAAGGTAGTATTGATCTTGTGTAGCAATCCAAGTGAAAGTGAAAACTCACCATGCATGGTTAGAAGAAGAATGTCATGTCAAAAGCATTGCAGGACTAGAAGGGAAAAGGGAACCATGGAGAAAAATAAATGCGACGTAATTTTGTTAGAAAAAGGGCAGACGGACAGATAGACAGGAAGGAAGCTCTGTGTTGTATGCCATGTCATATACATGCCAACCCGAGTGAATAAACTTTCTAAAACAATATTAAAATTTTCATAATGATAATTGTGTACACTATTATTAATGTAATTGAAGATAAGCGGTTTTCATGTTTCGAAGGAGAAAGTTAGGGTGAAAGTACTTTCACCGAGAGAAAAAAAGTTTTAGGGCGCTGAGGTCTTCTGTAACGATTTCTCTTTAAAATAACTTTTTTGAGAAACAAAATATTTTGTAAATGGAATCTTGGTTGTACTAGTAAAATGTTTTTGATGAAAATTTTCGAGACTCATTTCCTTTTTTTTTCTTTTGACAAAAAAAATTGTCTTTTGCTTCCTGAAACTCTGTTTGGTTTTTGCTTTAAGCCTTTTTGATAAAATTGTTCTTGGTATTTTCTTCGAATTCTGATGTTTTGTATTGTAGAAGATCAGAAGAGATAACAAACTTTCTCTAGAGTAAAAAAGAAGAGAAGTAGATAGGGAGAGACAGTGCAAACTGGAAAGTAAATTAGGACGCGGCGCGGTAGTACTGATGATGGAGAAGTAGGCTTTTACGGTACTTGTTTCAAAATCGATAGTTTTTTTCAAGTCTGGGAACTAAAGTGTAAAATGAAGACATGGTGAGGGAAAAAATGGAATAAGAAACAAGTAAATGTAGCACACAAAAATATTATGAGTAAGTGTCTCGCACGTTTCAGAAGAAAAAAATGAGAGAAAAAGGTCGGCTGGTGAAAGTACCCGACGAATAAGATGATGATGCTTTGAGAGTTTGCAAAGAGAGAAAAAAAATGTTGATAGTTTTAGTGTCAAGTGAGATGTAGCCAAGTTGAAATAGAAAGTCAAGTGAGAATCGGTTGCGTGATGCAAAGCTGGAGAGAAGTGAAATAAAACGCACATTTTTGTGCACTGCAGAGAAAATGGGGGAAAAAACACTAGTTGTGTGGGTGGATGATGAGTTAGTGTTTAAAAAATAGTGTAATAGTAAAAGGATGATGAAAACGTTGAGAAAATTGGGGTACTCTAATTACTCTTATAATATGCACCACACTATATGAATATGAATCATTTGCAATCGGACTATTCATTTAGCAAAATACGTATCCTCGGGAATTACTGTTATATGCATGTATTCCTTTTCGACAAATAGGGTTAATCAAAAAATAAGATAGAAAGCAAGTGCATTAATTCAAATCAAACTAATATGCTTTGAAGCCTACGGGGTGTTTTATATTTGTTGAAATAGCTTGGAGACATTGAAAACTTTTAAACCGTTTGAAAGGTTTGAAACAAAAATCTGTGATTAAACGAATCGGTCAATGTTCTAATAAATAAACATACAAAATAAAATATGGAAGATACATTTAAACATGACACGCGCGGTCGGTTTGGTAACCACATTTTTTTGCGTACTTTCGTTTGTGGCGTATTTTAGTTTCATGTTTGGGATGTAAACATGCTTAAAAGAGATGTATACGAATGCAGTAATCAATAAGACTTTACGTCGTCATACATTGTGTTTACCTGCGTACTGATTGAGGTGATAACCCTATAAACTCTTTGAATCTGTAAATCCTTTAAAATGTGCATTATACTTAACGACGTTGGTTTCTAGCTATAATTATTCTATAGTTCAATTTATACCTTATTGTCCCAAATTTTTATCAATTCCGAAATATAATTAAGGTTTCTGATCGTATTTATAATCTAACTAACAACGTTAACGAACTTAATACATTTGCTTGATGCAACCAATAAAATATATTTCCTTATTATTAGTTTAACATTTTTCATCCCAATGGTCAGGCTCTTGTTCGCATTTATTAGTTTACCAAGGTAAACAAATTTGTTAAACGAACCGTGCAGTACTTTTTATAAATTTCTTTTGCACGAAAAAACATCATATTATACAAAAAGAATCATAACAAAGGCATTTTATGATAATAAATGTTTATTGTATCATTGTACATCCAGGCTCCAGTTTTAAAGTTCTACAAACTTTTATCTACTTCCTGCCTCCAGTCCAATTACCTAAAAAGCCAAAAACGTTAACAGGTATACACTTACAAAGATATACCTATGTTGCCATTAAGAGAACACTTCAATTATCCGTCCAAGCCATATCCATCTAATCCAAAGGAAATATCTATAGAGAAATTACCAGGTGGTCCCAAATACCTGATATATTTTTTTCGCTTCTAAATAATAACATAAAAGAAAACCGCTTAGAGCAACATAAATGAATTCGACCACTGCATTTGATTGCTTCAATTGACCAAACAAAAGAAACAGAAGGACTATAGAGGAGAAAAGCCAAATAAGTTGGTTTTATGTGTACACAGCTTTTACAAAAAGGAGTCCTTCACGCTTTACAAAAATAACAAGTACTACTAAAACTAAAAGAATTTCATACAAATATTGTAACAAAATCTGACAATATCGAGTATTTGGAAATGTTTGAACATTTTATATGAACCGCCCCAAGCTTTTATTTATATTGTTTTCTATTGTCCTTCTTTTTTATCTGTTTTGAGCACCACACTTGTCTTGCCACATTTGCCACACTACAGGACCGAGTGAGAAATGACGAGCTAAAAAATAACTACCAGCCTTTTGTCTCCTTTCTCTCGTATTTTTTTTACTTTCCAAGAGCCATCCTAAGACCAAACACTTTCCCACGAAGAAAAAAATATAAATGGGTGGTCAAAAGTAGTCTGATGGGACCTGTGGATGGTCTTATCATAATTTTCTCAACTACTCATCAGACAAAAGCTTGTTTCCCAAGCCTCAATAAAATAATATATATAACGGCAAAGGCAACACACAAAAAACGGCAATTTTTGACATTTTTTTGCCAAGCTTCCTTGTTTATTTTTTTGCAAAGAAAAAAAGAAAAAGATAGATAGTCTTACTTTACTTACGAGCCTGCCTTGCATGTGTCCTCGTTTTTTGTTAAGCCGTCGCTGCTTTTTTTTTGTTGTCGTTTTGGCTTGGGTAGTTTGCAGTTGTGTTGCATTGTGTTTTGTTATCGTATCGCATCGCATCTGGAGAGGCTGCAAAAGCTATTATTATTATTTGCAGCACTCCATCTTCAGAGTAGTCAGTTTTTTTGCTGGAAGTCCTATGGGGGTGAAGATAACATTTTTTGTTTCCTTTCGAATCTTTTGTTGTGGTATAGAAGTGCGATGGTTTTTTGGGGGACTTTTTGGTTGCGTTTTTTGAGGTTTTTGGGGTCGTTCGTTTATTTTGTTTTTTATAGTTTATTATATAATGTGGAGAAAGAAGTAAATTGATTCAAATGTTTAAAATAAGACGTTTTGTTGGCTTTTTATCTGGTCTGCTGAAAAAATGTATTTGTGAACGAACCTTAACATTTTGTTTGTTGAATTGCGTTTTTTATTTGTTTTAAGTCTTTAGGTTAAATATTTGTGACATGGAAATATTAATGTGGATATATGTAGCTTATGTAAATATATATTTTTCCATATATTTGTAATGGATGAATGGCCCGTTGACCTTTTATAAAGTTGTTTGCCATTATTTTATTTTCTTTCTTTTAAAATACAAAGTAAATGGAAATAATAACTGTAAATGTTAACTTTTATTGTTTTTCTCTTGGAGGGGCCATGCATACCGTGTTTGATACGAAATATATAAAAGATTCATTACATGTTTTATTAAAGTACAAATAGTTCGTTTCAGATTCTGTATTCAATGAATGACCCCATTGTTTGCATGTTTGTCTTGTCGACCTAAATAAATAATGGTTATGATCCATGACCTTCCACATTAAGAGTTTAGTCCAAAAGACAGTACATTTTTATACATTATCTAGCGTTTTTTAAAGAAAAATAATGTAAAACCGGAAACCCATTCAAAGAGCATCCTGCTGCCTCTAAACTCAACAAGATTTACACTAAGCTTATATCCAATGTTCCATGTTTTGAATATACTGCTGTGTGTATATCTTAGCAGATTCAACAAAAATAAATGTTGCGTAGCTTACTTGGTTCCGGTGCGGTGTTTACGATTATTTAGGTTTTTGCGACAGTACACGAAAAATTCGATTCTTTTCCAGATAGGTAGTTTTTCTAGATATAACTTTTTTTTAAAGATTGTGTTGCGCGTTACCTGTTTTGAAAATGCATAGTTGAAACTATGTACATTTGTGTTGATTGTGACTTTGTGACATGAAATAAATCCTAGTAATTTATATGAAACGTCTGCTGTTTTCTTTTATTTTCTGACAGGTTTGTAACAACGCATCATGTGAAATCTCTTAACCATGAAAACATAAAATACACTTTATATTCAAATGAAAAATAAGAAGTAAAAGTTTCAGCAAAATAGGTAAATATTTTTTACCTTCATTTGTCATTGTAATAAAATATGTCATCTTCAGCTTGTATGCAGACAAAATATACAAGAAGGCTTAAAATGTGCATATATGCGATGCGAAAAAGTAAAAAACCAAACGAGAAATCACAGTTTTGCATATTTGTTACAGACAAGCACTTTTGCTCGACACAACTTTTTTTATTGGAAAATATTATTTTTCTATAGGTAGCAACAACAATTTATTCTGTTGTTTGAGAAAAACAAGACGAGAACAAAAACCATTTATCATTTTTTGAAAACATGACTTGCTCACTTTTAGTGTATAAAAAGCTTTAAGTTTGTGTAAAAATATTGCGTTATTGGATGTATAAAGGTTCATTGTATGTCCTTCAACTCAATAAGGTTAATAAATTTTACTTGGTTCACCTAAATAATTGGAGGTCATGAACCTTCACTCGTTAAAATATTGTTAACATTTTTTTAACCAATAATTAAATTAAAAGTTTGTTCAAGCTTTCTGAAATTTAAGTGTAACATTTGGAACTTGAAATGATACTACAACATTTTGTTAATAGACAATAAGAAAACAGTTAAATTGAAAACATTTTAAAAAACCAATTTATAACACAGAAATGTAAATAATTAGTTTTCGAATTATAAATATTGAAAACCATTATAACCCAGAAATATTTTTTAAAACATCGATGCCAATGTTTTTCGGTTTATATCATAAAAACTTGAACAACTTATATGAATTCTGCTTAAAAAATTACTCACTGTAAGTATCGCTTTTGTTTCCGGAATTAAAAATATGCCAATGAAAATCAGACGTCTCGTTTGAATACACATTTTGTAAAAATGCGCAGAATGGTTCAAACGAAATTATTACAGACACCAGTGGCATCTATCCAATGTGGTATAAATTTCGTAATGCTAATCTTGGGGAAGCTAGATTGTTCTCCAAGTTGCTACAAGAGAGCGTCCTGTGGAACGTTGGTAAAAGTTCGCATGTTAGGTTGTCTGCTCAGCATATAAGTAAATCTGATATAGCCAAATATGTTTTTCAGGTAATCTTAATGCATTTTAATAAAAAAATGATTTTTTGCCAATTTCTGATTCTATTGACTATATCAGCGGAGACATGTGAGCAGTTTTTAAGTGCTTTGATTTATAGCTGTAGTTACGTTGTATTGTATTTGTACAAAATAGCAACATATTGCTTTTAAAACTACATGCATTTTCAAAATTATTGTAACTACGTATTGATCTATATCTTTGAGTAACACATACACAGTTGTGTAGTTCTGTTTAGTGTAAGAAGGACACTCAAATTGTTTATGTTTTCAAAAATCGGATTTTACATGTATTTTTCTGATAAAATCTAGTATCATTTATTATTTAAAAATGCATCCACAGTTTGCAATCATTTTGACATTAATTATCCCTAAAATTTCTAAATTCTATTCAACGTTATTCCAAAGTACACCATATGTGGACCGAAGTCAATAAAAAGATCACTTGTCAGAAAGAGTTTCAGTTAAAGAATATCTTCAGCATACAAATTTATTCAAACAAAAAACGAGTAAAACATCGTTGCACAGTAAACTAACTAATATATCAGAATTCATTATGTATGATAGAAGTGTTCTAGCATAACGCAAACATGTGAGCTTCAATAATTTGAAACTATTAAATTATTCCTTTAAAATGAGCATGTTAACATCAGACAATCAGCAAGTTTGATAATTTGTTCCTTGTTGTTGCATATTCATTTCAAGCGAGTTTCATCTTCATGTAAATCGATAATTGTTGAACTTCAACTTTCATTTTCTGTTTGACTAGAAAATGGTTTCCACTCAAACAAATTTTTTTAGGTGATGATAAAACTACGATCTATTTCAGTCGTTTCCAAGAAAAAAGTCTGTTCAATTTGGATTCCACGTGGTCACATGTAGGTATTTCCATCATTACCATTTTGTAGTCGAAATTTTAAAAACTATAATATCAACCTATAATACCTATATTTACAGAGACACGTTTCTTGCACTTAAGTTATTAATTTAGAAAGCCTGCGTGAACTGTATAAACAACCTATAAACCTTCCAACCTTGACCTTTTTAAATACTCTGGTCATATTTTACTTTCTCTTTTACTTCAAATTCTGTACTAATGGAAAAGTTGAACAAAAATCAGATAAATGTAGAGTAGCACGTTTTGGAGATTAGAAATCCATTTTCATTTGGAATTAGGTACGTCGAATTTGTGCACATGCAATTATTTGCTTATACTATAAATTATATGCTTTTAACGTATATATGTAAGTATGTAAGCTTATATTCCTCATTTCATTGTAAAAGTTTTTATAATTTTGGTAACACATCATCTTTTTTATCGTCATGTATATGCGGGGGCGATAAACTGAGTAAATTATCGTACTGATGTTTCTGTATCGTTTTTGAAATAGTATTTTTAAATCGGTAAATTGATCACGTTTAAATGCAAAAGGAAATCCTCGTATTGGGCAACAAAAATAAAGACATATATCAACCCTTAAATTGTAGTTGAATGATAATTTTATGACATCTATCAAAAATGCAAATTTGATGGCAAACAGTCATTGGATAGAAAAATCGAATACGAAACCTTACCACCAATGTATTAAACACCCCGGTATAAAATGTATGGTTTTTCAAGCAATACGTACGAGTTTATCTATTTAAATGTTTACTCAATCAAAAGCTCTCATTCTCCAAAATTGCAAACAAGAATACAACGGATGCATGGTTTTACTACTGGCTATTTTAAAAGTTTCAGCTAGTGGGGTTATTCGACGAAGATATAGAGTTTCTAAATATAAGCACTTATGAATCTTTTCTTAATTTCTGGCTAAAGTTCTCAAGTGTGGAAATAAATCAGCAACATCAAATGAATTTCACTGTATTCTATCAAAGTAAATTATAATTTGGGAAATGCAACGTTTGTCAGCATATCTACTATGGATAATAGGTGTGTGGTGGGGCGAATTGCAAACACACGAGCATTAAAGGTTAACTATAGATCAACCATTCGTTTGACCAAACCAATTTTGATCTATTTGATGCCGGTGTTCGTTTTACTTTAATTTATTTCCAACTTAAAATGTTGCTCTGATTTCTTTAGGTTTCTTATTATGATGACAGAAATGTCCAGATAGTTAGCTCTTTAGTTTATTATCAATTCTTTAAGATCTTATTTCAAACGGTTTTGAATGATATAATAATCATAAAAAATTGGGGATACAAAGCCTTCATTTGTTGTGTGCAAATATTCTTTCAATTTGGAAAATATGGTTAAATTAAGTATTTTATCGTGTATGTAAAGTAACTGATATTAAAAACATACTGGAATTCGAATCAAGTTTAAATCTAAAAAAAGTTTTTAACGGGTGATCTGCTACTTTCTTGATCGTTAACATAAATGTGTGAAGCTTCCTTCGTAGTAATCACGTTTCACATGCAATGCTTTGAGAATGACTCAAGCAGTTTCATTTCAGCTCTTAAAATTTACATAATATGTCTATTAGTATAAGCATTTTAAGTTTTTTCATGCGTCATACAGTTTTGCGTGTGTATTAGATTGAGTCACTACACGTAAGTAAGCAAATTTTGAATTTCCCATTTAATAATCATTCGAAAACGTTCTATCTGACTACAAATTCCAAAACAAACTTTACAAAATTCAGTAAATCTCGTTTTAATATCAAATGCAAACATGACAAAAATTAAATTGGATCTTGGAGAAAATAAGCAGCACCAGTATCCAAAAACAAACAACTTTGATAGTCTAGACGATATTGAATGACAGAACTAGTGAACGACTTGTCACTTTACTTAAATTATACCAACACCTTTTTCCATATTTGCGTTGTAATCGATGGCCAAATTAAACACTTGAGCATAGTTGGTGTCACTTTTCCAGGTTATATTTTTGAAATATTGAAATCGATGACTTGATTTTGTGACCAAATTCTGGGTAATTGTATTTTTGGTACAAATATTGAGCATTCTTTTCATTGTATTCTTCGGTGAAGTCGTGTTCATGATATTATCATTGAATCATTACTTCCGACGAAATGAGATGAACATAATACGAATATATAATGAGATGTGAAGCTTGTGTATAATTATTTGTCATTAGTTTTCGTGGAAAACACACTTTTCAGTCTCTTTGAAAAGTTCTGTAATATGGAGACGTGTTAGTCGTAAAGTTCCTGAGATTTCTAGCATTTTCGCTAATTATATTATGGTAACTGGAAACTTGAAGAATTATAATTTGTATGAAATGACATTTGATTAATTTTTAAACGTTAGCATAAAGCAGTCAAACATTTACAACAGAAACTATTAAACCCTACCACTTTATTTTTTACAATCCTAGAAGGATAAGAAAAAAATTGTAATTTTGTAATTTAAACTTTATTAACGTGTTTCATAATTTTCAGGCAGACAATAAAAATATTATTGCTACTTGATCTCACAATAAGAACACGGCAAAACGTGACTCAAGTACACAAATTTTTTAATACGCAACATTTCAGCTAAATAAACAGATTTACTGTGAGTAGAAGTTTCGATAATTTTTATGTAACGGCTTCTCTGAATAAAATTAGAATACACTTCGTTTACAAGTTAAAGGTCATTTCCAACAACGACGTAAAAAGCTTTATTCATTTACAAATTCATGTTTTGAAAAATTCGATAAATATCAATGATGCTTACCAAATACATTCTTCAATAAGCATTCAGTTTTCACATAACAAAACCAATGGACGCAGTTTAAAATAATTGAAATAATTACAAATAATAATCTCACCAATTCAATCAACATGCTATGGAACTGTATTCCCAAATCTCAAAAATATATTTCGTTTTGCGTCAGAAAATATCAAGGCTGCTGGTTAATTTGTGCAAACATAAATGCACGAGTATTATAAAACTGGTTAAACACAATATAATTTGAACAGTATTTTGAAATTTGAAACAAAGTGTTCATGTTCCCAACTTAATAAGCTCCACTACATCACAATTTGAAAAAAATATCACAAGTAATCTTAAGTATTCCTTCTTTCAGCTAATTCCAAGAACTTGAAAATACCTAAATTAATCTCAGTAATATCTTATATGAAAGTGGTAACAACAGTTTGGAATAAGAGCCCATAAAATAAACTTTAATGATAGACAGACTGTTAGGACTATCAACAGGTTGAATTTTCATACAAATATAAAACTCTGGTAGCTATTATACTAGAATTTCTATTGATATTTTGACGCATAATTGTTACCCATACACCAATGTTAAACCTGAATGGCCATATTCTGAATTTGGTGAAAGATTTTTTTATTTTTCCATGTTTCTTGATCATGACTACTGAATACTAGCATTACATATTTAGTAATAACTCAAGAGAGTCGTTTTAACTTCTTTTGCTTATCTTTGATATTGCCTTTATCATTGCATTTCAATAAAGCTTCATCAAACAGGTGATTGACTTGTTCCACCATGTAATTTAGGAACTTTGCAATTTCATCCTTAGACAAGACTGCTTTCTCGGCGGTTATTGACATTCTGATGTGTTTTCCATACCTTATTACTTGTACTAAACTACCTACAACAAATATAAGTCGCCAATTTTATATGGAAAACGTAATTTTAAGTTTAAAAATATACTGAAATAAACGAAATATTTTTTACCTGGCTAAATGATTGCTTCCAGAGGTATTGCTTGTTTGTTCATTGAGTACGCTGTTTTACAATATTATATTTAATATCATTTTGAAGCATATATTACATTAAGGTATTTTCTAAAGTAGATTTTTATTGTGGTTAAAAAATTTGTGTGCAAATTAGGAAAGAAACTAATAAACTCAATTTGAATACTTGTTTGGTTTTCAATTTAATTTAATTTTCCCCTCCAATTCAACTAATGTATCCATCATCGATTCGCAAAAAGTATCAGCATCCCGTTGCTTCGGGAGATTGCAAACTGGGCCTCCAACTTGAAACCAAAACTTTCCAGCTAAACTAAGGCTCCCGTGAACAAGAGCTAAAAATAATAATAAATATTAAGAAACTCATTCTAAACTGTTTATACAAACAAAGCCAATTATTTGATACATACGTATTCCGGGTGCCGGCTTTCCTCCCAAACCAATTAACCTTGCCATGCAGCCAAAAAAATCACAGGGCTCAGTTGAACCCGGAAAATTTGTTAAGAGAAAAGTGCTCGTTGGTAGCATAGACTTTGGCCGTAGCCAAAGAGGAAACAGTCCAAGTATTTTAGTTAAATAAAACGTTACAAGGGGTTTCCCCGAATTCCGTAAACTTTGGAATTCTTTTTCCACCATTTGCAAAGTTTTCGATGGATCAGCTTCAATAAACTTGACAGGTATTGTTACCATAGACCAGTGATTTCTTAGAATGTCCCCATGTCCTGGAAGTGGAAAGGGTAGCAAGCCATGGATAGTATTAGGAACAGAAATTCCAGCCCTAGTCATATATTTCCATGTTGCTTGCCCAAATAAAGTTATAATAAGGCTTGACAGAGTAACTCCATACGCATTTTTGACAGATAATAGTCTCGTATAAGGAATCGCTGGTGTACACTGACCATTGAACGGGATTTCAGGATTCGAACTAAAAGAATTTTTTACAAACTGGTGGCGATCGTTTGAAAATAAAAACATTTTCAAAAAGTGGTACGGTATTGAGAAAAGCAGCATAAAATCTTGGAACACCTTAGCATATCTGTGAAGTCCGTTTTTTGGTTGCTCTAACTTTTGGTCTCCGGGGGGCAACTTCCAAGGTTTAAAAAGACCAACTTTCTGAAGAAAGTATGCTACGGAGTAACCATCCATCAAACAATGGTTTACTCTCAAAATAAAGGCAGACTTTACTTTTGGATCTCTGTCATCAACCATATTTGGGACAACCAGAATTTCCCACGGTGATTTTGCCGAGTCTAATGGTAAATTTACCAATTTCCTTGTCAATATGTCTCTGAATTGAGTTCTAGTAATGAGCATATCTGGGCGCTCGGGTATTAAGTAGCAAACATGGTTTTCCACTTTAAAGTTGTCCACAGAGTACCAAAAGTGGTATCCAAATTTTCGAATGATTCGCTGAGTTAATTTAGGATAATAATTGGGTGTTATCACTTTATCTTGGAGGACCTTTACCACAGTTGGGACATCTAATTTATCAGCTAAAAGGAAGTAAGGTAATAATACAGTTACTGGATCGGAGTATGGGTGTTGACCAGCAAGAAATCCGTCGAGACCCTCTAAAATGTTTTGAATTTTCGTGTCTTTCCGAGCTAGTTTCAATGCCCATTGTTTGCAAATCCAGGAGTAAATTAATGTTATGAAGAGAAGTGGATAACCAAAGAGGATCACCAAAGTTGTTAGAAATATTAAAATTATTTCTTTGGAAATGTCACGGAGCTCATTTGGGAGAGCCATCAGTTGAATGAAAAGTTTTCGAAATATATATGGCACAATTGAATTCTAAATTTAAGCGGTGTATTTCAACTAAACATGTATTACAAATTTTTTGGTAGTTTGAGATTTTGTACATATGTGTGTAAGATATTTTTATGATTGTCCATAGACAACTTCTGGAATTCTGGATTATGTTTTTTTGAATTTGTCGACATAAACTTTATACTGACGAGGAAATGATTAGGGCACTAAATCAGCTAGAGCTATGAAAAATAGTGAATTTTATATATTTTTGTACACTAATTACGAATATAAAGCCTGTACAATAAAGGTCCGGAATTTTTTAAACTTCAATTTTCTAACAAACGAAGCATTTCACGGATATGTG
>JAQFXM010001962.1:0-27869 GCA_034693345.1 Entomobrya multifasciata
AGGTCATGTTCCGCTGAGAAATCCTCACAAATTTTTAATAGCACTTTGAGAGCTTGAATAGTGGTTACCATTATACATACATCATCAGCATAAATTACATGATTAAAAATGGTATTGCCAATTCGGCAGCCTACTCCGGCATCCGTTAGCCTTTTGCTAAGGTCCTCTAAATAAATAGAAAATAGGCTCGATGACAGGGTACCCCCCTGGCGGACAGAATTGAGTACCGGAAACGGTTTCGAAATACTACTTCCCCAACGGACAACAAACTTTTGAGTTCTAAACCAATACATTAAGATATGTACTATAGATGCGGGGAGACTTCTTCTGCACAGCTTTTCCAGTAGGGTGAAATGGTTCACCAGGTCAAACGCTTTTGTAGCATCTAGATAGCATGCATAGACTGGCGTGTTATGTCGAACATAATAGTGCGCAACCTGTTTCACTGAATAGATAGCCAATTCTGTTCCCATTAGCTTTTTGCAGCCAAATTGATTAGCTGAGGTTTGCAAAAATGGCTCATAACACCGAAGAAGGCACATTTCAAATATATTTTCCCTTTACTGCACAACCCCAATGCAGCACTCACCAAAGACGTTGGTGAGTGCTGTATTGTGTCACTTTCATTGTTATTCGTAAAATTATACATTTTAATCATCAGATATGTGACAATAGTTCACTCTAGTCTTTTATACCAATATAAACAAAAAAATATAATTTTCATGTAATAATTTGCTCTTTGGATTTAAATCTGTCATCAAAAGTATTTTCACGTCCTGAAAACTCGCCATTGATGCTGTTTCAGTTAAGAATACATTTTTGGTTTTGTGAGTTTATTACTTATAAAGCACTTAATTAAAAAAAATTAGTCCCATAATATGTGAATAAGTTTTAGAAAAGGGGGCTTATCCGCAAATCGACCGTTAAAATATGTTTTGATATGAGTGCTGCTCAGGTTTGAGCTTAAGTTTTTTACGAACACATATGTACGTAATACGTAGACATGATTCGTATTGTAAGTTTAGCGTAGTCAGTTTGACGAAGTACCTTAAACTTACATCGAGGCAGCATCCAAAAACAAAAAATGTTTTAACGGTCGATTTCCGGATAAGCCCCCTTTTCTAAAACTTATTCACATATATGCCATTTAATTTCATATATACATATGTATGCTTACTGGGCCTGGTAGATATATCTAAACCAGCAAATGGAAATTTTAAATTGAATTGCCAGCGAAAAGAGTAATTTATTTTCAAGATTTAAAAAAATAGTACAAGATCATTACGGCTGATTTGCGAATCTTCATGTTTTTAATACGCAAGCTATGTATTTAAACTAGGGCTTCACGGTTTCGGTTACGTCGGTTAATAACCGCGGTTTCGTCGGTTTTAAAATCGGTTTCGGTTACGGTTACCGGTTCGGTTACAACTCATAACCGTAACCTAAAACCGTGGTTTCGGTTTTCGGTTAGTGTCATTTTTAGCAAATTCACGTAAATATAGGGAAAAACATGCTCAAAAATTGTTTGAAAGGATTATTTAAGGGTTTTTGTCATTCATAAGTTATCATAAGTATGTTAGGCACGTAAAATATAGCTCAAGATAATTTTTTACTTATGTTGATGCTACACTTTAACGAGAAGACATTACAGTTTTTAGGTTTTCCACTTTTATATGCAGTAACCGAAACCGAAACCGAGCCGGTTTCGGTTAACCGTAACCGAACTCGGTTTTCGGTTCGGTTACAACTCAAAACCGAAACCGACCGACGGTTAGTAACCGTAACCGAAACCGTGAAGCCCTAGTACAAAGACATGAAATGACTTACCACCATACACGATACCGAATTGCCCAGATCCTAAAACTTCTTCTGGGAAAATCTGATAGAGCAAACTAATATCTGTGATGCGATCTTCTCTTTCGTCTTTTCCTAAAAAAAGTAAAGAAAAGCATTTACAAAATCTAATTCTCTTGCTTTCATGATAATACACTTACATTTCATCGTACGAAAGCCAAGCAGAAAAACACAGCAGAAAAATTACTTTGTTGTCTTTCGTCATATATACTTTAATAACATTGAGAAAAAGTAAAAAAGAGTCTAGCAAGAGTACAAGGAAAAGTTACTACTAAGCCTAATAAAACACGCGTTTTTGTGATGACAAGTACAAAATGGTGTCTTAATATCTGTTCTTTTGTTGCATGAAGAACAGCTTAAGAAGCCGGAGGAAAAGTTAAGTTTACGGAGACAGCGAACAAAGCAAAACAACTTTCACCAGTCGCAGTAGTGCACTTTCTCCATTTATGCTTTAGACTACGCGTATTTTGTAAAAGAGAAAGTTTCACATTTTGGTGAAACAAGCTGTATTTCTATTTTCATTATGCTTCTTATATTTTTTATCTAGTGTTTTTCTTCAACGTCATGTGACTCGCTGACTGAGACAAGCAATAAAGTTTAATTTAACGTTGAGGACATGCTTGAAATCATAAAAAAGCGTAGAGAGAGAGATGGCATTTCAAAAGAAATTATGAAAGAAAATACCATCTCGTCTTGTTGGTTATGTTGTGTTACATTGCATAGAAATCAAGTAAAGACTTTCTCTCTGGTATCTGTGTCTGTGTGCTTGTTATTTAGGCAGATATGATGGAAGTAAAGAAATGCTTTTAGTGGCTAATGTTAATGTAAATTTAGTGTAATTGACTCAAAACTTTTAGGTTTTCTTACGAGCTGGTACTGGAACACTGCTGGAATTCCCTTGGGGAGTTACGGGCATCAACGCCTGTCGTATTGCTGTTTCCCAGCTCTTTGCCAAATGGCTTCCAATTCCGGTCTCCTGAGGTGGCATTGTGATCTTTGTAGGATCTTTTGTTCCGAATAAGGGATCCTCTCCAACAAAATAGTCTAGATTTGCTGTGCGGATCTCGAAACAGTGCATGACGTCTGAAAATATTAAATACAGAGAAAAAACATTCCATTAGAATTAAGAAAATGAAGCGTCATGCAAAACAAAACGCGGAAATGTTGTAAAAATTTCATATTTCAGAAAAACGAGAAGTGAAAACGAAACTATTAAATTAATAAGCATGCAGATATGTATGGTTATGAGTCTTGTAACTTTAAACTTTATTTATTCCCAAATAGCTCGTCACCCATAAATCTGTGCGACTTCTTTTAGTTTGTACTAGAAATGAGTGCACTTTGTTTTCACTCAAGTTCTACTTAAATTCAATTATGAGCCAGATCATTTCAATTGTGCAGAGATTTGAGAGCACAAGTGAACATGAATTCCAACTCATGTTACAAAGGAAACATTTTCCAAACGCTTCTAAAGTTTATTGCAACACAAATTCCCTACAATTATAATATATCTTAATGTAAAACGAAATATATTTCGATGTGTATTGTATTACTTCTGGTTTGGGTAAGCTGCTTAGTAAACTTAATGTACACATGACCTGGACAATGCATACTAACTTTTACATCATCGGGTAATATATGTTTGTGTGCATGCACTAAACACTTAATTATAATTGCAACTATATTCTTTGTTTTTCATGTTGGAATCAATTTTGGAAAGAAAGCATGAAATTGAGCTTACCTCCTTGAGGAGTCTTTGCGGTTTCCACTGCCAGTATTTCAGCGAGTGGAATTTCTTTGTAGTACTTGGATCCAGAATCGTTTTGAAAGAGGGTAAGTGCCTTAGTATCCAGTCTCCAGAAATGTCGTTTTCTCTGCATTGTGAAAAAAGGCATAAACATAAGATTTTATCAACACACAGTTTTGCATGCAAAACAACCTTTGGCATTTTCATCTGCTGTATTGAATACAATGGAGTGTAGAATTGAAAAGTTGCACAATAGCATGCAGCAGTGTGCACTTAAGACAAGACTGCAAACAAGCTCATATTAAATTTACTGGTTGAACTAATCTAATTAACAACACTTTGTTGTTTTAGTGTAAAGCTTCTTCTTCGGAATTTATCCCTATTTCGTTTCATAATGCCCCAAAACTAGTGACAAGATGAAAGTAAGGGTGTACGTACATAGTTTGCACTCTTTAGGTGAATTGAACATTCTTCTAAATTTAATTACTACTTGAATTTGCATGGTTAAATTTTGCAGTTTTTTTTTGGGACAAAATGGCGAAAAAATGATCATTGACGACAATGGGAATTTCTAAAATCATGATATTCACTTCTATAATATGCTATGTGCTTATTCCGATTATAAGGATAGTAGAAGGAGAAGGAGTATCATAAACCACAATATCTACCGAAATCATACCCTATAGGGTCGTTTTCTCAGAAAAAAAGGTTACAGTTTGCAGCCTGGTCTGAATCGGAATCAGCATGTCAAATTCTATAAAATGACACATCACATTTTACAAAATTCCCATTGTCGTAATTACTCATTGAAGCCCAAAAAGAGCACATGTATTCGTACACTTTAATGCAAAAATATTTTCGAACAATCTATAATTCTCTTTAGACGACAATGCATAATTTGTGGTATTTCAAACAAATGCCATTTTAGTATAAAGTGTGCTTACCGATGATTCCTTGTTGGTGAAATGCACCATCCACCCTTCTTTCAGAACTTGCGAGCCACGTCTCTTGGTATGCTTTACAGACTGAACAATCCTCATCAATGGAATATTGTTGCTTTGAGTTGGACTGAAACACAATGACAAACACAAAAAAATCACTTATTTAACTATTAAAATTCAGAGAATGTTCGGATGAGTTGGTTGGGTAATTGGGTACTTGTTATGCAAGGATTATGTTTTACGTTGATTCGTAATTCATTATATCAACGAAAGCACATTTGAATGTCATTTGAAACGATTGTATACAAGCTTTATAGATTTTATTTTTGTGTTGCGTCTTTGGTTTGAAACTTTAAAATTAACAATCTTCTATGAATTCCTACAGCCTTAAATATTTTGATAATTACAAGACGAAAACGCATATTTAAATAAACTGAATGCCAAAACAAAGGAACTCTAGAGATCACATGAAAACAAAGTTCACGAATCAACACCACTTCAATTCTTTCTAGTTCATGAGATCCAAACGACTATGAGACCACTACTGTCAACTTGGTTCACAGTTCACACGTTACAAGTATTTTGTAAATCACAAGAAAAACGCACTTGAATTTTGTAGCTTTCCAACTTTGAACAAAGCCTGTCTTTTTAAAACAAATTTCAAGCCTTTTGCAAGCTATTTTATTATGTAGCATAATACCCCTACTGGAATTGTGGAAGTTTTCCCGAAATGATGACTTATTTTTATGCATGTACAAACTTTTGCCTTTTTTACAATTCCAATAAATTTCGTTTTCAATACCATTTGACTATTTGGCCAACAGCAATATTACGACAAAAGGTCATTTAATATTATTTCCCCATTTTCTAAACGACAAACATGTAAAGCCACGTACCTTTTATTTATAAACAAATTCAAATAAATTACACAACAACTTCATTTCAATAAAATAATTCCCTTGCACTCTTCATTAGCAAATTTTCACTGATTCATCCTTCAGGGTCACTACCTTGCACTGCAACCATCAACCACACAGTGAACATCTCACAACATTGGTTATTGGTTTCTTGTATAACACGTTATTGCAATTTAAATTTGTTCAAATTTGCAAACACACAAGACACTCCATTTTTTCACAAAAACTGCACACCAACACGTAAACTCTTGCGGAGCTCCTCTGTGGTAATGATATTAAAAATTGCTCGAATGAATATCACTAATAGCATGATGATGTTACGAACAACAAACGATCTTCCATTCATTATTTTACCTTTCTATAATAATCATTATTCCTACAAAATATCAACAACCAACATCGGAGCACTGAATCTATATAGGCGTGTATCAGTGATATTTCTGCGGCTCAGCAGTAGTAACAACAATAAAATAAAATACTTTAACGTTTCCCCTACTTCTTCAACAATATAAATGCAAAGGTGGGAAAAGTGTTGATAAGATATCCTCAACAAAAGGGAATTAGCTAAATTTAGACATGATTGACTAGCGTGGTAATTTTATGCGTTTAGATAGTTAGCCACACATTCATACGTTTTTTTACCTCGCTGCTTGAAAGAGAGAATCGTTAATAATTAAAGCTACCTAGTTTGATATCAAAAACAAAAAAAAATATACCAAATATTGTTATGATGAAGATGAAGTCTACGTTAAGAATGCGTAGTAGTTAAAATCGTGATGGCCATCATTACAGTGCTGTGTTTGTTGATTAAGGGAAGGGGCCAAACCCCAGGTAAGAATCGTTCTCTTACAGTGCAATAAATTACATATCATTACTTCTGTGTCTGTTTAATTCGGCAAATATGTAGTGCACTGATTTTTGTCTGACTGCAAAACACAAATCAGGCAAGTAAATATTATAGCGTAGGCACAACAAAGACCTACAAAAAATCTCTTACAACTTTGCAACTACAGATAGACTCACAATCGGACTGCAGCAGACTAAAAACGCATGTGTGTAAGTGAGTAAGGTAAGATGCATACGTATAGCTAGCAGTAGACATGCAGACTAAATACAAATTACTTTTAAGGTATTCTTCTTTTTTTGTGAATCAAATCAACATTCAGCACAGTGTTGATGTTGATTGATGTGTGTGTTTTTTTTGCGTGCACAAAAATAAGAGTAAATTTGTGAAGATTACGTTAATATTTTTAATGTGTTGTATGCATTATATTTGATGTAGTAACTTGTGAATGTGCAAAATACTATGAATTGTAAGGGATCCCTCAAGCGAATCCTTTATTGCAGCAGAGAATTGCACAGCAAAACCTTCATAAGCTTCGTTTTCATGCTCACATCTCAAGACAGACAAGCATGCAAATGGAGATTAAACTACTAAAAGGTTGCATTTTAAATAAAAAGTGCGTTCTTGTGCAGTTTGTTGAAGAGGCGATTCAAATTGTGGTGGTGAATGGCATGATTATTTCTGCTAACATACTGCACTTGCACGTGTTTTTTAAATATATATTTTTATACTCAAGTTTCAGCTGAAATCAGGTAAATATTGCATTTACATCATCATTTAGCATAAAAGCTATTCTTTTACACATTTTGAATGCAATTGAAACTTTTTGCGCCTTGCATCTTTGCAAGAACATTTTCATAGTTGATGGAATGTAATACAAGAACACTGAAGGAACGGAGTTAACACGCATGCGATTGTTAACATTTCAGCACCATATCAAAAACAATGAAAAAACTTGTGATTTTTGCCAATTTAAGTTTAACTTGAAATGAAAATTACACGTATTACATTCCCTGTACACCTTATAATAATTGCGGCAAAGAAAAACTTACGCCTTCGTTACAACAACCCTTATTACTGGGTTTATCCATTCATTTAATAGGTGAATGTGTTTCTGTGTCTGTTGCTATTTCGAAATCAGTTTTTGGTTTCAAAAATAATGCCATTCGAGTTGCTCCTTTTTACGTAGTTGGTACTCGATTTGGTTTAAAAACTTTTATCTCACAAAAAATATACAAAGTTCGTTCAAAACTTTTTAGTCCCACTTACTAAACTTAGATCATCACTGTAATCATTCTTATTCTTATAAAAACCCAAGCACTTTTGCGTTCACCACAAACTCACTACTTTATTTGCATTTTTTATCACTTTCCTGACTCAATGCACATATCTTATGAATGAACGAACTTAAAAATAAACAGGTAGGTAAACATAACCTTAATTCTGGCCTTATCCTACTTACAAGAACAATGTGTTGAGAAAAGGAGTGATCATGATCATGATATAAAATCACCACAATCAAGATTAAATTGTAATCATCTCTCTATAGCCTTACTCTGTCCCTACCATTAAAGTGATATACTTAATGATGATAATATAAGAAAAACTGGGTTTTTTGTTAAAAATACATATGCATATAAAACAGCACATTTTAACTTATTGTTTTGGCTATAAAAGCGTCTTTTTTCTATATTTGCCACATTTTCGCTTTAAAATTTCCAACAAACTTTTACAAGTCTCATTTTCAGAACTAAAGCACAAAGTCAAACACGTGCTTGCATTGTTCATATACACTTTTGGCTCCACATGAGTGCTCTTGTTAATGTCGTGTTAATATTGGACTATATGATATTGATTACATAAAATGATATCACTACTAACATAGTTTACGGATATGTTTTTACGCGTCTACTAATCTACAATCTCCTTATTTTATGCTGATTGCAAGGAAAATGCTAATGAACTTTGTAAACGCGAAAAATTCACTCACCTTCATTTCATTTGTATTTAATTGTAGTTAACTGTTCTTCCGGAACAGAAGAGATGACAGAAAATCCCAAATGAGTTTTAAAACTAATAAACTTGGAGTTTCACTTTTAAAATTAAAAATTTGACTATAGAGTTTTTTTTCTAGCACCAAATTAACGTTGTCTCTTTGTCAAATCCACAAGGTAAAATGATTGATTTCTAATGCTTCAATGCGCAATTTTTCAATATTACATATTTTATGTAAGTTGATTCGTGTGTATTAAAATATGATCATGAAATATGAGACAATAAGTCACGACGAAGCTTACAGAACATGCACCCGATTTCATCACCAGCAAAACAAGGAGAATTCCACCATGCTTTTAGCATACGAAAACGAATACTCAACAAACGCGAAACGTGAGTAAGAAGTAAGATGATCAGATCAGGTATTATAATTGTGCACATATACCTACATAAATCCAACCATAATTAATGATTCATGAAGTCATGTTTCCATCGAATGTATCATATTATTATTAACAATAGTTTTCATGCTTAAACGGAAGGTTAAGGCGAAAACGGTTTCATAACAGAATCTTTTTTGTTACAGTTGAACTGATGGCAACAAGAAGCACGAGCACGAATTTACGAGAGTACAATCCTTTCTGTTTTCTTTCTGATCTGTTGCTCTCTGTATATAGCGAGCTCTCTGAATTGCCAATATTTCAGAAAACATAGTTTTGCAATTTATCACGAATATAAATTCATGGCATATAAAGTAAGAAAAACGAGTACTGCATGTCGATGCCGTGAGGAGCGGGTGACAGGCACCACAATACAAGAAAAGGCAATGTCACCCTCTCCTCGCTGTATCGCAGAGTGACTGAAAGTGTTGCGTTGTATGTTGTGTTTTATGTGGTGTGTAATACTATTGTGTACTTGGAAAATATTGCCGCTGGTGATGACAGGGTTTGAATTTGAATATCAAAGTTAATACCATGTAGTCGTAAACCGAATAGTATGTCATCATACGTTTCATAAATATTCATAACAAACTATAATTCAATGATTTTCGTTGAACTTTATGATTACCAAGTAGATTGAACCTTATAGCTTTGTATTTGTTTCATTCGTGTAATTGCCAACCACATGCTGAAAGGTTTTGGTTCGAGGTATTAGCTAATTTCTGCGTATTTGGGTAACATACATGTATGTAGGTAAATGACCAAAACAGTAACAACGAACGACCTTCATTTAATGCTCTGGAAAATAGCTATTAATTTAGCTCCACCAAATAGTGGCAATTTGAGCGATATTTTTGAAAGATAAACCGTCAGTAAACTGAGTATATGGCTGGATAAAAAAAACTTAAATTAATGCAGTCAGGAAAATGTAATGTGATATATTATTTAGGCAGGCCCCGTTGCATAGTTTCCAAAAAAAATGGGAACGGGATTGTAAATGTTATACAAAGTAAAAAGCCATAATGGCGCTTCCGTTTTGGTGGTTTGGAGCAGCCAGTGATAAACTCCACAACATGACCTACAATTCTTTTATAACTTTGGGAAAGGGAAATACATTGCTGGTTTTACGCTTCCCTTCTCATCCTTCTTCATTGTTGGAAGTCATCGCGGCGACCTATGTGCCTATGAGCACGTGTATTTGAGCTGTGGTTGGACAATGTCCCAGCCATATACATAACTTTTACTGACTGTGAAACAGTCCGAAACTGTAAACCTCAAGATTTTTCAGGTTCATGAAGCATGTAATAAATTGCACCTTTAAACCTCTGCTATTCCCTAAAGAAAAATTGCAAAATGTCAGACTGTATTTAGATCCCAGTAAGACTGGTTTATGCGGGCTTAGACTTTTTACTAACATTTGAACTAGCAGTCTCTATGTCGCTATAATATGTAACTGCCACGATCAGATACTTGACGACTTTTATGCGCTTGTGGACTCGACACATTAGCAAATAAATGTTTACAAAAACATTCAATACAAAAAAGTATTTTATCCACCTATAAGAATGTTGACAGTCCCATGTCTGTAAAATGACCATTCTATTAGTATTTGGGACAGATGAGGGCTCCACTGTCCAAACCAGAGGTGGAGACAAAACTAGAGAGAGTTTGTTGGGAGTGGATTAAATAAGAATTATTGAACTAGCTTGACTTTTATCTATTTCGTAGCATCATGATCATGACTACAATTATCATCAAGTTTTATAACAAGACCTTGGAATCTAACGAATCTATTTGACGGGGAACACAGAATAATAGTACCAGTGCCTATATAAATGTTGTACCTCTGCATCCAATACAATCCAATATTTATAAGTATTTGCTAACATATACATGTAGCACTAGTGGGGAACTTCTTACGAACACTGAAACTTTTTTTCAACGAAACTGATGGACATATCAAAAGTTATTTGTTTAATGGTCACATACACACCTCTTTACATTTAGAACTGGGTGAAAAAAGAGCAAAAGGGGTAAAAGGTAACAGTTTTTATACTGTTTGTTGATGCTGAAACATAAAAAAAACAAATAAAACGCCTATGCTTCTACTTCTTGGTTTCGTCTTTTTAAAAGTATCATACTACCCAGGACCCAGCATTTAATAATAATCTCCTCAAGTTCCCACTAATATAGTTTTGAGTGCAAGTAGAGTAAACCACGCACGTAGAAAATTGATACCGCTCCGCTTTATTAGAATCATGTATTTTTATAACAGATATGGCAATACACGTACTATAACAAGAATGATTTTATGTGCATAATGCTTTTTTAGTAGTTAAATAAAGTTAAATGGATAATTGTATGTGATAGTGCAAAGTAACTAAACCCAAAACGAGCATGTTACTTGATGCTTATCTCATCCAAACGAATATAAAAGTAAGATGTAAGTTGTAAGTGTAACGCATAATCAGTTCAAAGCCTTTTTTGTTGCTTCCCTGCCTAATGCCAAATTTGAAAATATTAGCACTAGTTTAGAACTTTACAAAAGCAAATTTTAGTTTACAACCCTTTTTTTTCTTCTGTAGTTTATTTGGGTGTATTATTTTTTGGAGCTGTTTGCTTTCTAGGAATTTTTTTTTCATGTTCATGAGAAGGAGTATTATGTTTTAGTACAAACGTACCATGCATTTAGCTTCATTAAAATGCAAGTAAACCCTATGAACCACAGCAAAACACAACACGGCTTAAAAACGAAAACATGAAAATTTGCGTTGTTTACAGGTTTATCATTTGTAAACCTCAGACAAAGCCCTTGTTATACTAGCCTTGCCCTGGCCTATGTGTAATCTTGTTTTGGCTCTGGGTTTGGTTTTGATCTGTAAAGTGTGTTTTCATTTTGCTCTTTTGTCTGCCACTTAAAGTTTCGTAAAGCACCCATAACACAAATTAGCTTATTCCCTGTACAAAGACTTTGTTTAATTCCCAACTTTTTGAATACTTCTATCTAACAAGCAAATGTATGTTCAAAATCTAAAGCTTTTTTACCCATATTATTATTCATGTAAAAGATCCTAATCAGAAAATCCTTTGTTCTACATCGCACGCTTTAAAAAGCCAACTCGCCAACTCAAAAAGATAAAAAGATTCTTCCATATCTGATGATGACCAACTATTACAAATAATCAGATATGGGGCTGCCATTAAAATCCCATTTTAGATACAAAATTCAACAAACAAGCATAAACAGAGCAGAATCAGGGAGGGCATAAAAACCGTCCCCTCACATAACGGGATCTATTGATTTATGCATGTAAAATATTGTCATACTACAACATAATTACCACAAAATATTGGATTAGCAAAGCTATTAAAAAGTACGTAAAAAATTAATTGTCTCACCTTGCAGTTCGTGGTTTGCCAGGTTCTTCCGGGGATTCACCTTCCACCTACAGAATGAAATCAAAGTATACTTAATAAGGTATATTCCTAAATTAAATTATGGCTTCAAAAACACCAAATCAGCCCAAAAATATGCTAATTCATCTCAATTAAAAGTGATGCAAAGATTTGTTTCATTTTTGTTTATGCCAGCAGTTTATTTATTTATTATATTAGCAAAGAATCATTTAATTATATATCATCATAATCTTGTGTCCTGCCTGATCATCTTTCCGGAAACAACAATTAGTGCAGCTTCTATGATCACGATTATTAATTAAAATCTACTAATAAAAACTATTCATAAACACTTTTTTTATGTTCATCCCCACAAGAAAACATGTAGGCAAAACAAACAAAATGAAAATGAGGTTATGTAACACATATACATCAGGAAAACTAGTTCGCTCCTCCGTAAGACCCATATATTTCGATGGCGAGAAGTAAAAAAACGACGGTTATAAAGGTCAGGTTTTATTACTTTTTTTGTTGGTTGGTTAGGTGCTCAGCTTGGTTCTACTGTATAGTCATGTAAGTGAATTCGGCAGTGAATTGAATTAAACTGTATAATATGGTATATCGCATCGTCGTCAGTATAACAGATTTTTTACGCTAAAAAAAGATGCATGATATAATGCGTATAATTGACTATACATCATAGCTATACAACCATATATTTTCTGCCCATGTGAGTCTGCAATCATTTTTAGAATGAAAGGATTACCTATTATGGTTGAGCTAATGCCCCTCATATATCATCGTAATTTTTTCCACTTTTTCTTCATTCCTGTTCAAGCTTGAAATTAACCCAGGATGTAGCCGTATTAAATTAATAATACCATTAAGGTTCTTATCTTTATAGATTGCCATGTGGTACGTACACCTTATAAACTGCCTGTTAAATTGGGATCCCTTATGTGCTCCCGCATATTAGAAGCATAGCGTTTAAGCCACAGAATAGCAAAGTAATTCATTTTTTGAGATTGCACTACATTTTATCAGTTTTTACACCACTGCTTTCCGTCTTGCGCTGTTTAAATAATTGCTGTGTACCTTCTTTCATTATCCTGTAGAGTACAGGGTTCCTGGTAATTATTTTGTGTAAATATGAATAAAGGCATTTTATATCAAAATACCCCCTTAATTGTACACAGCCAGACACATTAATAACACATATTTCTCTAAAGTATTATGATCATCTTACAGATAATAATATTTTTGAATTCATTTTCAGATTTCGTAATTTTTTGATCCCTACATTACATATCATAATGGTTTTAAAAATTAAAACGAACAACAGTGTGCCACATTTTAAATTAATGTTTTTATTCAAGCTTTATAAGCACATCAAAGGGTTCTGCCATGAATTATCGCATCGCAAGTGTGCTACTTTCTTTAAAAGTCGGAATTGATTCCAAAAAACAATGAGTTTAAACACAATGCATTTTTAAACGGTTGCAATCACAAAATTTATTAGAGTGAAGACACGACGGTTTTTCTGTATTTATTTGCTTTTATACTTAATTGAAAGCGCACCGGTCTTTGATTTCAAAAATACAAGCGCTACATATAAACCTGTTTCACTGAAAAGGTAAGTGGTTCCCAATGCATGTCAACAAAACGCAGAAAATTACATCCATAAAAGGTAAAAGATTTAGTTTTATCACTCAACTTGTATTTATTTAGTTGGTATGCCATGTTTTTATACTGATTCGCTCTAACTTACAAAATGGGAAACTTATACTACATCACTACGCTTCCTTGTCACTTCCGTCCGTCTGTGTCTGTCTGTCAAGTCAATCAAGCAGTTTTGTATATTTGTCATGTTTTATGTTTCTGCTTTTCGTTCATCTTATCTATCCGTCCTTCCTTCCTTATTTTAATGTATTTTCTTTCCGCTATTCTTAACTTACATTATTACTTCTTCAACAGATTTTGATCAAATTACTTTTGAGTCTTCATATACAGCAAATGTGCAATTAAAGCTTTGCGTCTGTGTATTTTACTTTAAACAGAACTTTGCTGCGTGTGTGTGGTACTGCTGTAACAACCACTGAACACTTATAGCCTTACCTGAACTAATTAGCAGAACAGCTTTTATGATATGATGTTATGCTTGTCTAATATCAAGTATATAAATTTTCCATTAAGCCAAGTTGTCAACAGAACCTTGATAGTTTAACTGACAATGATATCATGTAATTTTACGATTAAATAACAATAATCCCTATCTTAATAAGTTAAGTTAATTGTCTTTCAAATGAATGAGTAAACATAATAAGACTTAAGCACGGTCAGTACTTTTTAATAAAAAGGCTTAAGTAATATTTACTTTGAAATGTGTATATGATATATGTGCTTCCAGCGGCCTATTTCTATGAAAAAAGGTTTATGCAATGCAACCGAGATCAAGCATTTTGATTGCCCGCCCACTTGTGCACGAATTTAATAACTGGACAAAGTAGAAAATGTACAAATTCGATGTATGAGTACACCAATTATCAATCCTTTTAGGTAATTTTGCAAGTTGCACTTTTTATAAGATCCACTTACAAAAATGGCAGTCTGCATCGTGTTCAGTTGTCCATTAGCAATTTGTGTAGGACTACTGGTTCCAGCTGGAGGAGATGGCGAGTCATCAGAGTCATCTTCAATACCATCGTTGCTGTTTCTACTGCCAATTGAAGCATCCTTCTCAGATTCAAAGCTGTCGTGTCCTTCGCCGGATTCACCTATTTTGTTCGAAAGAACAAAGAAAAACCAGGAAACCATATCAAGTCACGTGTCATTTTTTAGACCATAAAAATCAAAGAACAAGACATCTCTTACATTAACATGATATATTGCTTTTCGCTTATACACATAAAATTGTGCCCACAAAAACATTTAAAATTAGTTTTTAAAAAACTTCCATATTATTCCATATCATGTAGTAGCGTAATATAATATCTTCACAAAGTTTGTAATAAACAGGGAAAATGCATTAAAAATGAAAGTGACAACTTCAAATAGAAAAACTTTTCAGACTAAACTATTATTTCAAATACTACACAAAGTTGACAGGTAAAAATATTATTTCTTCTTCATGACTGAAGTGCATTGACTACAACTTTTCTGATGTAGATTACGTTCACTGTAAATGTCTGTAGGTGGGTATATATATGCAAATTTTATATTCCAAACTCAACAATCTATTATGATTTTTCTTTGTGCATTCACTAGTCCTCACAAGATCATTTTATCTGAATGTTCATAGGTTGAAGGAAGAAAACAAAATTCCACAGGGTGTGAAATGTGAAGTGAAGGATACAACTTTTTGACGCCACAAAAAATGGCACGTTTGTTTGTCACCACTTGAATGATCACCCATATCAATCTTTCCTACAAACCGTAAAAAGTGAACTTCACTTCATACTTGTAGTATACTTTTTTGAAACTTGCCTGTAGCATAAGAATAAAAAGATAAATATATTTTTGCACATTTCTATCAAACTGGAGGGAAGGCAGGGAAAAGGTTAACTTTTGCAGATATGGGAAAAGTAAGACAAGAAAAATGTAACCGGGACAAGATAGTATAGAATACGTACTTATACGTACATGAGTTGTGTCACAATGACATAGACGGAATAATAATCTTTTATGAGAGGTAGACTGACTCAAGAGATATTACCTGTCTCTCTAGGAGCTTCACCGGGACAGTCCTTGGGTATCCGTTCAATACACTTTTTGTGAGCGTTGTATTTACAGTCTTTGCACTGAAGCCCTTGCTTGAAAAGTCCTTTGAGTAGCTTCTTGCAAAAATGACAGACAGTGGGTCGTGTATACGAGTGTACAACAAATGTGTGAGGAATTTTTATCCGGCCAGCCATTTCTCTTTCTATCCATGGGGGCCGACCGCCCAAAGAGGGGGATCGACTTCGACTCTTTCCATTGTTTGATGGAGCCAACTGTGTGGATAAAAGAAAGAAAAGTAATTACAGTAAAAGATTTTAATTAGCTTGCATGTCTCATCTCTACAAATCTATCTGACAGGAAAACAATTTTATCCTGATCATCATCATATTTGTACCACAGCATAAAATTGAGTAGCGCATCTGGAATATTATAAAGCATTGTGAACAGCATACTAGTCTCGTGTTAATATTAGCAGATGAAATATATGTATAAAAACCTTCCTAACTACGCATCGCATAGTTCGGAAACACAATGTTCCAAACTACGCTTTAATGCATATATCGGTCAACACTTTTGCACACTCTATCTATTGTTGTAAGTCTCCCATTTTTCTTGATGAATCCAGCTCATAATTTATTGTTCATCTTTTCTCTCTGCCCAAGTGATGATCCTATGCGTATAGTAATTTATGATACTACCACGTATTATATTCTTGGAACAACTTTGTTGGAAAAGAAATACAGAACATTATTCAGAAATGTGTGCTGATAAAACGTGCTCAAAACGGAGCTTTCATTTTATTTAACCTGGATACAAATATGAGAATCGTATACGAGCGCGACGAACATGAGAAGTTGCTGACTGACTACGAAGAGAAAATGTAGAGAGCTCCTCGACTTGTACTGCTACCAGTCACACTGGAGAAGCATTTTCACAGTGTTTTTATTCGTGACCAGAATTTTATCATCATCTCATTATGTGCCCACTTTGCTGAAACTTTCTCTCTTTTGTATGTGCCATAGTAAGTAAGCAGACGAACAATAACTTTTTAGATTAACAAGCTGCCACGTACTTCACTTTTGATGTGCTTATTTTTCTAGTACATGCATTCCCATGAAAGAGAGAAATGAACAAAATGAAAAGCTATGATAATAATATAAAAGCTGTAACATCATCGTTGCAATTGATCTAATACAGCACTACTCGTAGTAGTACTACTCATGAAGAATGACTCCACCAAAGGGAGAAAGTTCATTATTTACTTTCATTAAAATTGCTCACCTGTACAAAAGTATCAAATGAGTAGTTCACGAAATTCACAAGCTCTGTATATGAACGTATAAATGTAAAAGACTAGACTAAACTAGTCATTAAATAATTACCCTTAAGTGTGGTTTACTCAGTTTTCACATTTTAAGTAACAACTGTACATTGGATTGAGGTGGAATATGAGTTTGCTTTATTTATGATGGAGTGCCTTTGTTTATGTTATTTTTTCGGTGTCTCTTCTCATAGTGTACATGACTAAACCATATATCATCACTTACAATTAGTAGTGCCTCCAGCTTTTTTTACTAAACATTTTTGGCAGCCTATGCATGTTTTACTATATGAAATTATTGTGGACTCTACCATTGTCAACAGTACACTTCTAAACTTGTAAATAATTTTAGCGGAAATTAACACATTGCTCGTCTACAACATTTTCTGTCTACAAGTCTACGTTTATGAGGAACATTGCGCACGTGTGTGCTCAGTTTAAGTATTACAGTCAACATCAGAGGCAAGTAAGTCCAGTAGATAGATACAATGTTGCGAATAGCTCCCGGGAGAAAGTCTTGTTAATGGTTAAAGTGAGGAAAACTTTACTTGTACTATGAATATAGTAAGAACATGAAAGAGCATATAATTTGGAAAATTAATCATCGTGCTACTTAAAGGAATTTTGGCCGTTTCTAAAATTCTAGTTATGTATGTAAAGCTAACATAATCATAACCATCATCAACAACAAAGTTTGTATAAAAGATTTTCTCCCAAAATATCGGTTTAAATAATGAAGTTTTCAAATGCTTCTAAACTTGTACCAGCCAAAAATATGCAGAGAGAAATAACTCATTTTCCATTTTATCATCCACCGGAAGCCACTAAATAAGTGTTGAAACGGACGCTAATATGACACGATATTAAAAGAAAATCAGCCATTTGTGTAACTGTCAAATCAAATACGGTGAGTAAACAATACTCTGCAGAGCTCTGACATTAGCTGCTACATAATGATACATATTTTAAGCTTTTAAAGTGCAAAAGCATATAAAATCAGAGTTTTACCCATCTTTAGGTAACTGCTTTTTAGCTTTTAGCTTTAGCCAAATATAAATTCTCTCGTGGTTTTTACATAAAGTTCAGATGAGAAGAGACACGTCTAACCTTTTGTCATCGCCAAATAGCTTCTTAAATGCTTTTTAATACCTGATAATAAAAGGTTTGTCCGCACAATCTTCTAAGAAACACTCACTACAACTTTCATATAACTAAAGTCAATTTGTGCGGATAGAGCTTTTTCATTTCATCCGAATATAAAGTAAACCATGAATATGCATTTTGGTCGAATGAGTTTATAACATTCAATAAAGATTTTCCACCTTGTGCATTTTCTTTCTCTCCACTCCACATGCCCGTTGCCCCATTGTCATTTGTGTAGCTCAGACATTCACATCCACACGGACAAACTTTCATAATCAAAAGAGCATCTGTGGAGATTATGATGATTGTCTTCTGCTCCATTTGGCTAAGACTATGAAAGACGTAAAAGGGCTTTCAACATCTTCTGGCTTTTATACAAGCTCACATCATAGCATGCTCACAGCTTCATCCTTTTTTAAGTAAGATTATCACAATGTCTTTCGATGATGATTATTTTGTTTGGTACGAAAATCCTAGAATATTCCTAATGTACTTTAGTTCTACAACAGTCATCAATATTTCCTTGCCATTCTACAGCAGTATAGAAAACGAGTAAAAGCTTTCCAATCGTTTCTTAAGCACGTCTTTCATTCACATATCTCATCTTCTTTCATTTCAAGGAAAAATATTACAGGAATAACTACTGTAGGTATATTATATGTACGTACATAAGTATTTTCATGTATTTGGTCTTGTTTGCTCTTTTATCTCCCTTCTAGCTTTACACTTCTAGCTATTGTACTTGTCCTCGCATTTTTTCTTTCAAAGAAGGCATTTTAGCGGAGCTGCTAGGATTACATTGTTTTAATAATTTTCTTGTCAACAAGTCTGAACGGCAAACAATCAGCAAAATAAATGTGTTTTATCGTGAATTTCTTGAAAGAACCAAATCTGTTCAGAAAATTATCTGTAGATCCTTACAGTTTCACAATAGTATAATGTATGTATACACATACATATTTTTCATTATACACTAGAAATAATTATGTCATCTTAACGAACCAAGCATTTTTTGTTACATATTTTCACATAGGATCAGCAAAAATATTAGAGATGAAGTAGGATCAACGGTTACGTTACGTGAAAACTGAGCACATAAAATGATAAAAAGGGTTGGTTTTTGTACAAATTGCATGTTTCCTCTACTCGTAATTTTCGCTTCGTATAAATAAGCTTGCGTGATACACGGTTTACTCAACTGAAAGTTCTCATACATCAACATCATCAGACTCATCTAGGTTTTTTGTGGAGAAAGTAACCAGCAGCGCAACCATATCAGCTCATCAAATTCCATTGTCAACAGTTCTATATCCCATTTTCCTTTGAGTACAAGCAATAAGCACAAATAAACAGACTTTATCTATAAGAAAATTATCGCGCACAATAATTTCCTCTCGGTTTTTTATCTAGCGTGTAATGTATGTATTCACGTAGCCACATTATTTTTTTGTAGCATAATGCAATAAAATGTAGCAGACGATTTATGGATGGCGATGGCATACGCCTCAACACTTACCAGCCCTCCTACTATTGTTGGTGATACGACGCTGCTGTCATCAGATAAAGCGGAGATGGAACTGATCGATCCAGATTCAGAGGGACTTCGAGGCACACCAAGGTATGAGGAGGACCTTCTTCTGTTGTATCTCATATTGCAATTGTTTGGAATTTTATAGACACATCTTTTGTGATAGTTTAAGCCACATCCTGCAGACAAAATTCATGAAAAATTCATATTTTTATTTCATCCTTCAAAATATCTAGCACCATTTTTATTTTGTGATAATTTAACAGCACGATTCACTCCGAATGCTCGGCCGCTGCTCCAGTTTTTTATTTTTAGATTCATATTCCAAATACCTTCGCATTTGAGCCCCTGACGCACCAATCCAAAAAGCATTTCTCCGCAAAAGTCGCAGAACGTTGGCGTCTTATACGAATGGACGGAAAGGGCATGTGGCCGGATTTGAACATCCTCTGGTGGTGGAGCATTAGCTGCAATGAGGATAAAAAATAAGAGTAAAATCACGATCGTTTATTCCATTTCCAAAAGTAAACCTTTTTATTGCATATTGTTACATATTATTTGTCATTCAATAATTTTCCAAAACGATATCAGCGAAATTTTAGGATAATGCATTCTTGAAAGCATAATGGCAGGGTAAAAGCAACCTTTACTCCAATCCTTTCCCAATTTTCCTTTTTACATCCATTTTACCTATAATCCTAAAGGGTTTTGTAGCTTTTTTTCAAACCATGTTAGTTTAAAGATTACTTAGGCACTTTACACCTACACCACGATTTTACCATTACGCTTCCATCACTGCTGCTAATCTAGGGTTGCTTCCTTTATGAAACTATGAAATCTTGCATAACATTTTTACTAAAACTTATAGTGAAACTCAAACTGTCTATATTATCGGACTACCGACAATGAGTACTATAAACATTATATATATGCTATATTTAGCCAGTTTATACTTTCACCAAATCAACTATGTCATTTAGAAGCCCACAGACATGCACGTCAAATGTATAACAATAACAATACTGGTAGACATTTCTAACAACGAAACGCAACGGCACTACTGCTGCTATACTATTACGACTGTTCTCTCAAAGCCATAATGATATGCCATCCCATTTACTTTTACATTTCACAGCCACAGGGAATCTCGTTTCGACAGGAGAGCAATTTAGCGCAAAAAGTACATGTAATAAACTATCATCAAACTGGGAACCTTAATAGCCTTATGCTCTTTCCTCACGGAAATTTTATGGCTACCACATCAAATAGTATAAAGCATGGTTACTTAGCTTTCACCCACTTTACCTCAGCTCAGCTAAAGTTGCAGGCACCTACACACTACTACATACAGACACAACATTCCATTCTATTTTTTAACAGGGGACCTAACCTATGCTACACATTTCCTCTTTCCTGCTCCTTGCTCAAAACAAGAAAGAATCCACTTTTTTGCATCTACGCTTTTAGCTTTCTCCATCTTCATTTTCTTTACTGCTGTGATCCTTACTTCTCATAAAAGTTATGTGACTAGCCAGTAACAGCCTAGTCGTCGAATACACACATTTTCTTTCTTCCGAACGTCTAAAAGGAACTCAAGGTTCAACAAACCAAATCCATTTCACTGTCCACCTTACTCTAAAGAAAAGCAGAACAGAACTCTGCTTAACGTAAAGCAGGTAGCAATCTCTTCTTTCCCATGTGATGTTTCTAGACTAGTATTGATAAAAAATAAAGCTTCCCTGAAAATGTATCTTCATTAAATTTCCTTAGCAGGTACAAGACGGTAGTACTTTACACCCAAATATTTTCATTGTTCTGCTGACAGATTGTCCGCAGGGAGTTCTGTTTATCAATATCCCATTCATTGAATTGATAGATAAAGCACAGTATTTGGTGTAACAAGAGAAAATTCTTTTATCGTACAGTTAGTTGCGGGTTGCGGTAGGGGCCAAAAACCAGTTCAACTGCCCACGAATTTTTGGTGCTGTATTCACAGTAATTTTTTCCAAAAGTTTCTCCAAAAGATCCTACCTTTGGGCTCATATTGTAAATCTTGGATAAAGACTTGGATAGGCTTACAAGAAGTTTTGTAAGTTCCGTCTATTTTTAGTTTGTTTATTTCGGTAAGAGCACTGGATCAGTTTTAAAGAGGCTATGAGTGCGCACCAAAGCTTTTAATCGAAAAACTCTTAGAAAATTCAAATTCGAAGGCTCTTTGCGAAAAAAATCTTTCAATTCCAGTTACTTTCGATTTCTACAACTATTTAAACGTGCTCCCTTAAGAAATCACATATTGAATATGTACTCATTAAAATTCTGTAGGCGTTCGAAGAGACATTACAAAACATTACCTTAACTTGGCTTTCAGAGACCTTGCGTATATTATTATCCCAAGGAAAAAAGGTCAAAGGATCCACTTACTTGCCGGAAGTTAGAATAAAAATAGAAAATGTAATATCATCACAGAAATTCTTGCCCTGAAATTACCAATTTCACTTTACTTTTAAAACCCAGACATAAAGGAGTAATTTCAAATGATGTTAGGTTGCTAGAATGATACAGTAGAATGGCAAGATATGTATGTTTATGCAAGATGTATAACACTACTGTATTACCAAGTATTATTAAAGATGCTTGCTTCAGGCAAATTTCTTTCGTAAAATATAGTTTCTCAAAAAAATAATTTGCAACTAGTTACGTCCCACGAAATCAGACCGAAAAATGCAAAGAGAATATTACCGTTACCTTTTAGTGCTTTAAATAAATAACCCGTAATATTTCATCAGCAACCACTACTGAAGCTATTGAAATGGAGTTGGTTTAAATATTGCATACAAGTACTCAAAGTAAAATATTTTCACTTTGAATTTGATTTCAGATATTCCACATTTATTACACGAAAATATTTCAAGAGTAGGTTTGGCATTTATTACAAAGCACAAAAACTGTGCACTGAGGTATTGCCCTAAATAAACACGTAAAATCAATAAAATCTCATCCAACTACGAAAACCAAAGCGCAAAAATTTCCGCAGAAAAATCATCCAGATGTGGAGAAATCTAACTTTCATCAAAAGAAATTAAACATCCGTTCCTCGTTTCTTTTATTCAACGGATTTTTCTGTCTAATTCCTACCATATACTCCAGTCTTTTCTCATGTGACAATTAAATACGGGTGAAAATATTTCATGTGTAAGTGTGAATCCAATTTATTGAAGGACACTTTGCTAGTGTGAAAAACGTACGTATGTTGGTTCTCTAAATGAATTCCACCAACATTGAATGACTAATGCATACTATCCGATTCTCATCAAGCAGAAGATTTCAGGCAGATCTTGTAAAGACCAACAAATAGAGCGATTTATTAGACTGTTTTCACTTTCACCAGTGAAATGAATAAAAGGACAGTGCTTGTCTACTCCTCACTAGTAGAAAACACACAAGAAAATTATTCCTTTTGATCATCGCAGTGGAATACCATATGTAAAGTTTACATTTACACCACATTCATTCACCCGTTTGTATACCATCGCATAATATTAAATGTGTCCGGTACATTTCTGGAACATGGATGAAATGAAAACGAGAAGAAATTAAACTGCTGGTTGCATAAATGTAATGTACATGCCATCAAGAGGTTTCTATTGCTGTTCCACAACTTATAAAAGACGAAACTACAAAGTAAGTGGCAGCACAAATAAAAGGAGTTTGGATAAAAAGAAGAAGAAAAGAAATAAGAAGAAAAAGCAAGTTTTGTAAACGAAAATCTCGCTGAACTTTCTCATTTTGGCAGAAAAAGGAGATCCTTCTTTTTCCCTTCCTCCTTTATCAAAGTAGTATAGTAGCAGTTGACGTTGAGATAGACACATGAGACATATGATGATAAAACATAACATATACTTAATGTGTATGTATTCTCTTTTTTATTATAAATCACATAATTTTCTACATAAATATATATCTTTCTGCATGTGTTACTCCCTTACTACCGGCAATATTAAAGTACTAACTTTCAAGTGTTCCCTTGCTTTGGCCCCACCAGCACAACAGATTATATTACATATTATAGCCTACTTGGTGGATTGTAGAAGTAGAGAAAGTTGTGTCACTTTGTAAACTACCACCACTATCACTACCGTAAACCTATTATTACGTGAAGTAAGATACTTTTGCAAGTTTTTTGCAACTTTTCAGCTATGCAAGTGTTCAACGTTCAAGTTAAGATGATACTTTTCTCTAATATAACCAGTGAGAAAAGTAGTTGGGCTAGTAGGTTATTCTTCTTTTAAAGCTGCGTAAATAGGCGTACACATTTTTTTCTAAAGAAAGTTTTTCTCTTTTTCTATTATTAAATCGAAGTAAAGATCGCAGGTAGGTAAGTACATTGAAGAAAATACCCGTAAATGATGATGGAGTAGACTTTGTGTATTTGCAAGTTCACACACTGCCCTAGCCCTACCCACATCGTTATTATTATCGCATCACAGTTCTCCAACTCAAGTTGATTGTGAGCTGATGCTGAACTGCAGTAACGTTTTGTGTGTGTATAAATACCTACTTATCCGTTACTCCACTATAACATTTCTTGGAAAGTGGGAAATTGTACCGTATTTACCAGAGAGAGAATAAAAACTCCAACATCTAAACTTCTCATTCTGGTAGATAGATACCATGCCGGTGTTCTTGATGATGTTACTTTACTGTTTTCCACTTTATGTATATTGCTAAATATAGAAATACAGTGTCTCTATCTCTTTGTCATTACTCCCGATAAGCTTTTATACATTGTGCAGTTTGTCCTACAATTACCTTTTGCTCTTCGATCATTTTATTTTTCTCTTAGGTTTTCCGCGGCATATGATGGTACTCAGAGAACTTTGTATAGTTCACACAAAGAAAATAAAGAGCTTTCTCTAGAACACTGACTGGCAAGAAGAACTAGAGCAAGGGACATATTACTGCTACTACAATCGTAAATTCTATTTTTAGAGTTTCCTCTCGTCCTTCGTCCCTTTTCCAGGGCGATCAGTTCTCAGCTGTGCATAGAGATAGAAAAGCACACTTGGTGGATGTCAGGCATGCTGCTCCTGCTGCTACTATTGTTGGCTCGAAGGCATGCATAAGCATGAGCCATGAAATGTACATATATCACATTGCACACAAATCCTTCTCACACAAGAGCAACTTGTATGGCAAAAAAAGTTTTTTCTCTACTATATCTACAAAAAATCTTTCGAACACGCTTCGTCTGTTACTTCCTTTCTCTTTTCCAAAAACCACGCACACACATCTCTCAAGTGTACAACTCTTCTCTTATTTTTAGCTCCTTTTAAAAATAACTGCTATGATATCTAGAATGCGGCATGTTTGCAAATGGAATTTTGTTGAACGCCAAGCTAAAAGAGAATAGAAGGAGGGAGCGGATGAGGAAGTAAAAGTGAAATACTTTTCTTTGTATATTTTCAGGAAACCGTTTGGATCCCTCTTTTTGGCTTTCTCATTTTACTCTCTTTTTTCGCTTTTCATATACTTATGCACTTTACTGTTTTTCATGTACATACTTTTATCCTGTTTGATTCCTGAGACTAGGTATAATATTACTGTTACGCTAGTAGCGTAACGCTACACACCTACACAAATGCAATTTGATGGTAATATTAGACGTTATATAAAAGCAATTCATGAGTGTACTTTGATATCAGCCATGCCCTTATCGTAAAACAGGAGCCAGGAATGAATTTCGGGGAAACGTGGGATTGTTCTACTTGTATGATGGGCTAGAACAGTATACTGTGTCCCTTGACTTTTTTCAGAGGCTTTTTGCTCGGAAATGCTTCTCTGCCAAGCCACGGTACGTAGTTTTGTTTTAACCAACAAGTTTGGAAAATGAAAGCATTGAAAGAAACACTTGTGCTTTCTCTGGAAAACAGTAATCAGGAAACCAGAATGTGGCTTTCACTTGTGCATTATGAAACGCATTAGAAACCGCATAAATGTATATGCATAAAATACATACCATGTGACTGCGAGCATTCCGTTGTCTTCATTTTAAGTGATATTATGCTCAAAACGTCTTACAATTTGCTTTGCGACAGTAGAAAAAAAACTTTCTCTTTAACAGGCAGAAATTCAATTTCATTACGCAGACCCAGCAAAAAAAAATGGACAAGCTCATTTGAACTATCCGACCATGAGATTATATTATAAGAAGAAAATATGCTTGTTTGAGGTTGTGTTGGTGGTTTTTTATTCCTATTTGAATATGTCTTTACGTAAGATATAATTTGATGTATTTTATTGCAGCTTAAAACCCCTCTAGAAATGAACATTGTTCAACTTTGTGGTAGCTTGGAATTCCTCTGTTGTACGCATGCAGATATTTTTTCTCTCATTTAACTTTCTTTTTTTAGTATTCAAATCCTTATTCATAATAATTTAGATACCACAGAGGAATATAAATTTAACATCCAGGGAATACCATCAACTTTGTTCAAGGAGGGCTCTGCTTTTCATGCATTTTATATCTTTATCCCAATTTATACTCCACTGTAAAAGCTCATACGTTTAGATCTTTGCCATAAAATGTTGCAACATCTCACTTTGATACAGAATCACAACTTAACATTGAAATACTAACAAGTCATGTCTTGTTCTCAAAAGCAATGTGTAATGCCCGGGGACTAAAATGAAAGGGTTATGTTATACTTTTTGCCAGCTAGCTTTCATTAAAAAGCTGGTTTAATCCAATAATGCAGAACGTGTCCTGCTAGGTTAAATGAGGCTTAAAATATTTTCATATGTAAAACATACGTCATCCTATTATTGTACAACAGAGATTTAGGAATTTTTCGTTCTCCTTTTTTATTAAAGCGTGTAGAACTCGCTGCTTTTACCTATTTATTAGGCTCGTTTGTCGGTCTAAAAATACATTTTATAATTTGAGAAGCAACCCTAATCCAGAATCGTATTACACTTTCTCGTTTTGTTAAGTTTGCTTTAACCTTGCAATTTACAATCCGCTACTTTTTTTACACAAAAGTTTAGTCAAAGTATTTGTTTTATTAAAATATGTCATGTTTTGTAACATACCTGTAAGCACAATTTCCACCAGGGTTTCATCAGTGATTTCTGAGGCGGAGTTAATCATCTGGAGAATGTTGGGGGAGCTATAATCGTGTCGGAAAAGGAGTAATCTCTCGTTGAGCCTTACAAGTCCGTGCTCGGGGATCTGGAATTAAAAATGAAATATAGCAATTGTTAGATGTAATATTCCTCAAGGTAAATTTTTTTTTATGAACTAATAACCATATCTTATGGATAATGATAAAAGGAAAAACGAATTGTTTTTATGGCACATAAAACAACTTTCTGATAAGGAAACATTTTAATTTTGTTTACTACGTAGCTTAAGCTTCCAACTATAAACTTGAAATAATCTGGCATAATCAAAAATGTACTTCTCCCAATGCAAATATAAATATAAATTTAAAATAGTAAACAACTTTTTATACTCGTTGCAATAATGAGCGTTCTTTGAAAGATTAGTACCTCGTAAACTCTTATCAAATTATAGGGACAAAAAAGTTCGTTTAATATGTTTGCAAACAGACAATACCAATGCTCGAATCTACATTTTTCCACAAAACATTCATGCATCTCTACAAATTTGTAAAGTCATTATGAATTCAAAGTCACATGTAACTAGCTAATGACCTGATCATTTCATTCCACACGAAATTCTATCTCCTAAATGTTTCTCGGAAAAAATGCTTTAGAATTCTTAATAGCTTTCACTCAGTTTTCTCGTATTTTTCTACAACTTTTGTTTTCACGGTTGAAATGGTTCCGGAAAGCCGGCCGGCCGAGAAGTTGAGTAAAAATAATTTGAGACGAAACATATGTCACACTAAAAACTACTCTGGCAAATAGGGACAAATTTTATTCCTTTCTTATTAGATACTCGATGAGAGTATCTATTGGTTTTGGTGTGGTTGACTGTATCCCGTCCGTCCATCCGGCCGGCCGG